>VXAY01012532.1:331869-380161 GCA_013399855.1 Oxyruncus cristatus
CCTTCCCCCCCCCCCGCCGCTTTTATGACTGTCGTTAAACGCCGCCGCAGCGAGGCCTGGGCAGATGTGCCTGTCGCCGCCTGCCCGCCGCTGAGCCCCGCGCCCGCACGGCCCCGCTCGCCATCCGCGCCCGCAGGGGCACCCGACCCCCCCCTTTCCGCAGCTGACGCCAGGCGGGCGGAGGTAAGGCATGGCAAGGCAAGGCAAAGCACGGCAGGGCAAGAAAAAGGCACGGCACAGCAGGGCGGCGAGCGCTGTGGATGTGTGCGCGGGCGGGAGGGCGGTGGCCGCGGCGGGGCGGCCCCGCGCTTTCCCAGCGCTGCCGGGCGGCCCCACCGCGGGGGCAGCGAGGCCGCCGGGCGGGAAGGGGCAGGATGTGCGGGGGGGTTCTTTCCGCTTGCTGTCCGCCTTCCTGCGGGGGACAGGGGGGGTCCCGCCAGCCCACCCGAGAGGCTGACTTCGCCCCGGCGCCAGCCTCTCGCTGGTGGGGAGAGAGGCTGCCCTCGGGAGACAATAGCGAACGCCCCTTGGAAGCCGCCCATGTGCTTTAACTCGGCGGTAGGTTAAAAGGATGTAAAGCGCTGTTATTGGGAAGGGCGAAGAATTTACATCCTTTTCCTACCGAGAGTGAGAGAAATTTCATTCATCTCCCGCGTGTTGCGTAAAACACCTCGAATGCATGTGTAGCGCGTGTTTCGGAAGGAGCGGGGGCGAGGGCTGTCTCCATCCCGGGAGCACCGCGGAGATGCGCGTCCCCGAGCGAGCTGCCCCGGGCTCGGGGAGAGCAGGGCGAGCTTCACCGTGCCGGGCGGCGAGGGAGCTGCCCGGGGGCACCATCGCCACCGGGGGCAAGGGCCGGGCCCGGGCGCTGCATTGTTGCCGCGGAGCGTGGGCGTCGCCCGGCGCGGTGCCTCCCAGCCCAGCGCCAGCCGCGTCTCTCGCCCCGCGGAGGAGGGGGAAACCCCGGCGGGCGGGGGGCTAGGGCGCCCCGGTGTCAGCCATGTTTGGGTGGGTATGGTAATGAGGACCTTCTCCCTATCTTTGTGCCTCTTGTATTTATTTTCTGTTCAGGATTTTGAAGGTTGCAGCCTACCGTGTACTACGGTATATCCAGCGGGTGGATTCAGACCTGCAGTTTTCTCCTAGGGATTCTTCTCTTTGATTTGCTTGTTAATCCTTCTTATTTCCTATGCTCACATTGACGGGTTTTGCTCTGATTTTGCTAGTATTAGAGCAGACTGGAATTTCTGCACAAGAAGAATTTTGTTGCTTTTGTTGTGGAAGTAAATGACACGGTTGAAATGTGGCTGCACAGTCACACTGACTTGCCATGTGAGGGAGGGGTTGTGATGGGATTTGATGTGTTTGAGTAAACTGCACTTTGTTTTATTTGTAAAAGGCCACATCCGCCATTTTATTTTCCATGTGGTATTGCTGCGTAACAAGTTCACTGCTGTAGTGTGGATTTTTAAGAGAAGCCTAATTTTGAAGTGGTATGTCACCATCAGTGAGTTGCTGTGACACACCATAGGACAGGGATCCAATTCTCTGTTTTCTCCCTTCAAAGAAAAGTATAAATGAGGTAAAGATTTTGTTATGATGTTAAAGATTTTTGATGTACACTGGATGTATTATGCAGCCAGCTTACTCCATTTGATTAAAAAAATGATGACAACATACTCAGCTTCTTTCTTTTTAGCAGTGTATTTCCTATTATCGGCATCACATTAAAAAACAAATTGTAAAATATACTTAGGAATGGTTGCTTAATATTGTCTTGGCTAATACAGAAGATTTTCATTTACACATAGACCATATTAAGATAGTGATAGAATTGCAACCTGCATTCAGACACTCCCTCTGGGCTCAGCTCTGCAGTTCAGACTCAAGAACAAAAAGTCCCATGGGTTTTGATCTGTGCATGAAAAACAAAACCATTTTATAGCTGTTCAGATGTGTCACCAGTAGTACAACTTGAGTATGTGAAACTACCAAGGCATCTTGAAACTAGTTTTACGGCATAAGCTGTTTCCTGTTGACCTTTCATGTCTTGTTCTTACAGGGCTTTTTTCTTTTCACGTTGCAAAATTCTGTATGTGCAAAACTTTTTAAATGCTGAATTTGTCAGAAAATAAAAAAAAAATTATGGGTTATTTAGAAGTACAATCTACTAATTACTGCTGTCCCTTTTGATACGAATTGCATTAAGATGTATTGGAGTAGTTGCTGCTCAGGTGGGAAGGAATTGCACCACTTGGGAAGTATTTGTGGTAGGAATCTTTTGGGAAGACTTTTTTTTCTGAAATTCTCTAGAGTACAACCAGGAGTTTACACAACATAAGGACATGTTCCCCTGTATCCCCAGCTACTTTCCATTGTACTGTTTCACTCATATCAGGCAATAATGTTCTTAACTAAAAGACAAAATACCTGTTGATTTTAGAAGGACAGTCTTCTGTCCTGTGTTTTAGAGATCAGCATAGCAATGGTAGCAGCTTTTCCTTGTGACTTTAAAGATCTCTGAATTCTCAGTTGCTGAATAACTGTGAGGCATCAGCAGGTGGCATCTTGAGCAACTCCCTTCTTCCTTGAGAATTGATTGAAAGGAACCTTGCTATTATTTGAAAAATGTCTTCAAATAATTTAGGGAAGAAAGTATCATTGACAAAAGACTGCTATTCTACTGAAGAGCTGGAAGCATAAAACCTGGCAAGCCCATACAAAGTAATGTGAAAGTGCAGTGGTAACTGCCAGAGTGGTTGCTTTAGGTAATGGTGACAACTGGGCTGAACTTCCCATATGTCTACACTGAAACAGAGCTCTGCAGTCTTATCCTTCACTCTTAAGATTAGGGATTCCTTATTTGTATGGGAGAAGGCAAGGGAAAAGGTTATGTAACGCTGTGGACAACAGTGCCTTGAGTTATGGTGCCACTAGTCTATTCTCCAATTTGGGGAAATAATTTTTTGCTGCTGGCAAATGGTATTTTTGCGTTTCAAGAGTCAGAAATGTGTACTGCAGCATTAATGATTCAGCATGCTCTGCTTAAGCCAAAATAGAGAAGGGATGGTAACTCCAATAAGACATTTGCAGTATTTTCTTTTAAAGACATAGGGATTTATGGTAACGTAATTTAAGCACATGATTCATATAATGAAATTAAATAATCAGAGGAAGTAAGATTTCTGCTAGCTTATCTGTGATCACTTCAGCTTGTTTGCTTATGCATAAAAAGCAGAGGAAGAAATAATCACGTAAATTCTTCCCAAGGACTACTTGATTTGCTTGTAAAGCATTCTGCAGCATCAAGAGCAGACAATTAGGGCAACTACGTGTCTGGTAAAGTCAAACTTTCAGTACTTGATTTTACAACTTAAATAACTTTTTAGTACTTTATTGAAATACTAAATATACTTTTATATCCTCTCACTTCTGAGAACTGTGATAAAACTGTACAATAAACCCATGATCCTCTTGTATCTTATGTGGCGAACTTAGAAAATGCAGATTTTGTTTCAAGTTGCTAGGAGTTACACCTTTTGAGTTTGACACACAAAGGGTAGAGTTTTTCGTAGTTGCTGAGATTAACTGGAGGAGTGGTAACTACTGCATTTGTTTCTTCAACAAAGTACATGTAAGTAAAAGACTGCAGAATAAGTGATACATTTTCTCCGTTTAATAGGAGATTACAGTTAGCTCATCCTGTAAGTCTGTGAATTATTTCAGTGAAGTTGGTTTGTGAGAAGAAAATACTGAGAAACCTGTGAAAGCAGGGGAGAAACTACAGTAAGGCAATAAAATCTTTAGAGATTATATTCAATGAAGAGAGCAAAGTGACATTTAAGAGCTCGAGGTTTTAACAGTCTGTCTCTAAGTATTTCTGTTTGGCCAGTAATCTGAAAGTAGTAAGCTGTTAAGATCAAGTCTGTTGATAATGAACAATCCTGAGAAAGAAATTTTACTATTTTTGTCAAATCGTTTTGTCTTATAATAGTAGAAAGTATTCTCCTGTAACTAAAATTTAAGGAGATTAATCTGGGCCAGAAATTATCTGCATTTGAGTCTGTGCAGGGTCTTGATGTAAGACAAAGCCAGGAAGAACATTTTGTAGGAACTGAGAATAAATTTCCCATCAATATGAAACAGATGCAGTGTTACTGAAGTCTGTGTAACTACCCATATCTGCAGCAGGTGTGAATTTAGTTTTGCATTTTTAAATAGGTTTGCTATAGTGTAAAGTATTTAATTATATAGATAATAGAATAAGAAACATTCACTTTTTCTAATGCTTTCAAGTCTCCCATAGCCCACAGAGCTTTTTTTTTTTTTTTTTTTTTTGGTGTTGTATATGTATAACATAGATTTCTCTGCATTCTTCAGTGATGTTTTCTGAGACATGCTAATGCAAGTTTTTGTAGAATAATTATGATTGAGTTAAGCACCTGTCAAGTCTCTATCTGTTACTGACAGGCTGTATTAAACTAGGTAGGGCAAAATGCTAGACAGTGTAGTTCATGCTGAAGAGCAGCATAATGGCTGCTTCAGTAGATAGATACAAATAGGTTTGGCTAGGCAAAAAGACTAGGGGGCATATTCCTATATTCGCCAAAGAACACAATGCTGCATTGCAGCAGTAATTCAGTCTGTGCAATGAGTACTGTAACACAGTGTAACTCTTGCTGAAATAATTATCTGTACACAGATTCCCCCGGTGATAGCCATTCTTCACAATCACAGTACTCCCACAAAAGCTGGTCTCCTCTTGCAGTCTTCTTCCTCTCTCACTCGAATGTGATAGTCATTAGCTATTCCTTTCATCCTGTTTGCACCAGTGGCCAGATTTCTTTTGTAGACTCAGCAGTCCCTTGCTCCTAAAACTTTAGTTTTCATTTTTCTGTATTGGTTGTTCCCATCACACTTTCTTCTTCCCAGCTCAGAGAGAAACAGCAAACAGCTCTCATGTTTAAAATGCATTCTGTAGGTTTCCTTTTGGTGCAAAGGCTCCTCTTCTTCACCTTTGCATATAATTCTCCTGCAGTGATTTCATACAGACTGACACCTTGGGCATGAATATCAATAAAAATCTATGAACATATGCCATGGTGAGAATCCTGCCTCTTAGTTCTGTGTCCTCTGCTGAATCATCCTGGTTTCTTCATTGGGAGTCAAGGTGAAGATTTGGTGAACAGGAATGTAAGGCGTAAGCTTGTGGGACTGGATTGGTACACTGCACTTTTTCAAAGCTGAGATTAAAGTAATGTGAACCGGCTGCAGCTTTTTATTGCATTTTGCTACCCTCATGTAGTAGTATGTTGGTATGTTAACTGCTTCATCGGAGAAGAACACAGTGCTCTGAAGAACAGAACATTGATCTCTTTATCCCTTTAATGACAAACATTGAACTTAAAAAGGTACCCATTCTTCCCTTGGTCTGTTTTTTTGTTTGTTTTGTCTTTGGTTTTATGATATCACAATAACCTTCTAGAAAGTCTGGACTTTCTTTATAGTCTTTTATGAAGTATGAACTCATGATTTTTTTTTTTCCCCCCTTCTTTCCTTTCTTTCCGACTCATATTGAAGATTGAAACAGTTAATGATCAGTGAAGATTGGAGGATTATTTGTAATGCATTAAAAATTAAGTGTAGGTAATTTTGCAGAATTATTGGGTTTTCATCAGATGTAAAAGTAAGAATATAAAAGTATTTTCTAACGTTGTGTTAGAAAAGAATGGCAAGTTTTTTGGCCTTTCCTTTTCAGAGGGGACTGCTCGTTTTAAAAAGGAACACAATGTGTAATTACTGTGTTGTAATTTATGTCAGAAAAGCATTGCTAGAAGTTCTTCAATATTTAGTTAGTTGTTGCAATAATATTGTGGGATGTTTTAAACTTGAAATTACCTTACAAATGGCTTTTTATAGAGGCTTGTGCTGTAATTCCAAGAACATGGGGCAGTTGTACTCATTATACTTTCAAATTGATGAGACCTTTTTCGTGCCTGTTTTTCTGTACATATTGGGAAAATGTCCAGCCTCGTAACTTTTTGTTGTTGACTTATATTACACAGTTGAGACTACTAGAAGTATGTGTTCTTCTAGTAGGTGCCTGTATATTGGCATGCAGAGCTGTCTGATAGAGGTATGTTGAAAGCCTGACCTAAGATTCATTACCAGTGTTACGGTAGAGAGGAGCAGAGGGTGTTGGACAGAATCAGCACAACTCCCTTACTACACATTCCATACAAGAAAGATTGTGAGCAAAGGGTGTGAAGCGAAGTTTTGCAGTGCATCTTTTGGTGCTTTGACTAATGAAGTTCCTTTGGATCTTAACTGCAAATGCTTGCGGTTTGGTCAGTGGATTTTGTGAATTTGCCAGGATTTCTGAATGTGGGCCTGCAGCTGAAGTAAAAGTTCTGTAGTGAGCCTTGATCTCCCAGAGAGCTAATTTGGGTCTGAATTCCTTGTTGCAAGGGATTATTACTGCTTAATCTGCTAGTAATGGGGCAGTCTAATCAGGTTACTTCTGCATGCTGATGCATTAAGGCTTGATTCTTCCTCCACAGAAGAAAATAAAATACCCACTGTGTTCTGAGAGAGAAGTTTGGGGTCTAGAGTTTGCTTGATACATCAAAAAAGACTCACTCTGTTTTAACTTTCACTATGAGAAAGACATAGATTTTAAAATATCAAGGACAATGCTAGTAAGACCTAATCAAAATCTAGCTCATATGTTTGGTTTAGTACGTTCTTTCCAAAAATTTGTTTATGCTAACTCAGATTATTAATTGATGTTATTTCAATGGCAGAATAATTTTCTAAATATTCTTCTGGCTGAACCGTGTACAATTCATCAATTTCCTTTCAGTTAAATACCCTCAAACAATACAGACTTGTCAGTTTAATTTTAGATTTTTTTATAAATGTAATTTTACATCAGAAAAGGGATACCATCCTTATTTGCTCATTTCAGTTGTGGAAAAGTCTAGAGAAACATATTCTTCATTAAATATGATAATAAAAATTTCCCTTCAGTGTTTTATCTGACAGGTGACATCATTTGATGTCAAAAAGGATGACAAACTGCCTGGAAACCAGAACTAAACCAGTTGATCAAATTCCAGTATCTAAATCCAAGACAAAAAATTCCAACCTACAAACAAACAGCTTTAATAAGGCTAAATGATATTTTAGACATTTTACTTTTAATCCAAGGTGCTGCTAATAGCATAGTAATGTTTTAAAATACCTGACAAGATTTAGGACTTGGAGTCCTAATGTAATGATACCTAGTTTTGTAAATCCTCCATAAAATGGTGATTTGTTATGTAAGTTTTTAAATGATACTGATGCTTGCTAGCACTTGAACTTAAAAAAAAACTCCAGAGCAGTTAATTGGGGTGAGATAAGGAAAGGATTTACTGAGCTATAGCAGATAGTTATTACAAGACGCGTGCGCCGAATACAGTTGTGTTACATCTTTTATAATACTAATTGACCAATCCTAAATGTGTCTGCCCTTTGACTTTTGCTCTGGTCCACCCTCTGACCCACTCCGAAGAATTGAGTCTGGGGGCGTTTCGGGACCACCTCTTCATCATCTTCATCATCTTCAGAGCACAAAGGGTACATAGTTACCTCGTCTTTGACCCTGTTTTGTTGTTCAGGCCCTAATCCTGGTGTTCCCAAACAATCCAGACCTCGCTTTAATATGAGACTAAACATCTTCTACTGACTCCAGGGGTAGATTTGATTTGGAGAGCATAGAATGGGGTAAAAGGGTTAGGAATTTACTACGGGGTAAGGGAATAAGGGCTGCTACTTTATAAAACTACTTCTACTACTTATAAAACTTATAAAGCTTACAAAAATTAGAAAACTACAAAAAAAGAGAAAACTATTAGAGCTTAAGGCAACAATACTTAGGAGAAAATATCCATCACATAATGCTGTATTACTGCATGAGGCAGTGTAGAAGGTAACTAGTAGTGGAACTGATTGAAAAAGATGTTTAACAGAATTTGGTGTGATATTTCCTAATTTGATGCTGATGAAGAACTTCAGTTCAATACTGGACTACATCCAAATGATGTGGGAACCTAACATAATATTTTATATGTTGAAGTGCTAAAGTTCAATACTGTGATATGGGGGGGAGTGGGAAAAGAAAGCAAGCTTGTTCAGTGGTTCGTGTTTATCTAAACTGTGCTGGTGAGTAACCTTATGAAGTTTCTCCCTACACAGTCTTCACTCGGGAGCATTCATATCTAGACCGAGCTCGAGCTGAGTAGTTTGATGTCAGCTTTCTCTGTGGGTTTGATTTGGATCAAAGAGAGAAGCTTCTGTGCATGTGATTGAGTCTGTTCGGGAAGTGCCGAGCACTGACTTGCAGGCTCCTTGCACAAACCGTCTGGGACCACACTTCAAACCTGTGTACCTCATGGTAGCATCTGCTGAGGTAGGACTCCTCATTTGATTTAGTACCAACTCCTTTAATACAGAGAACAAGTTGTTAACTCTGATAGCTGGGGACTGCCTTTGGATTTGTGATGTGTCCTGAAGGACTGTCCTGCATCCTGGGTGCAGTCTGGCCAATAATAACATACTCAATTAGAAAACCAGTACTGTTAAAACCATGGATCATTCTGCTGAGCGTGCCTCCCACATTTTCTCGAGCCCTTCAAGTATTGCAAGTAGTTCTATGGATAATGTCCTGCTTAATGGAAGGTCAGTTAAAGGGAAATTAATACGGTACTGTGCTAGGAGTAAAAGTATCAAGCCTAGTTTATCTTGAAGTGTAGCAATACAATGTTTAATGCATGACAGGATAGAATGATGCAATTTCTGTTGGAATTAACTCAATTGTGAGAGCTCCAGGTAAATCATATTGCTGCCCTGCAAGTTACTCAATCTAAAATAATTAATACAGATAGAACCTTTTAGAATATTTCAGTAAATGCTGATGGATGGCTTGTGCCTTTTTGACTGAAAATCTCTTTTGCTTATTGCAGTTAGAGAAGGATTTCAGACCTACAGACTAATATTGACGTAGTTTCACATGTGTGGCTGTTATATGAAATATGGAGAAAAATTGTTTCATTTTAATGTAATCCCTGAGGTTATTACTAATTACTGGAACTGAGAAGCTGCTTTAATTTACGTCAGTGCAACAAAAGGAAAAAAAATGTTTGAAATGTGACTAAAAGTAGCGTTTGAAGTACCAGATGCTGTGGTTTCTAGTCCAAAGCTTAAATGGACTGCTTAAATGGTTTAACATAGTGTATTACTGGTGTTTGATTTTGATTCTACATAAGTATCTCAGTCAAAGGTCATCATATATGAACAGAAGAGGGTGGAGTCCTTTGAAGACTTTGCAATGCAAAGGTCAGAACAGATAAAAAGAGGCCCAAACAGATATTATTTAGCCCAGATATGAAGGATATTATGTTAGGATTTCTCTGTTGTCTAAACAACTCTCTTTCACCATTCTACTGTTCTATGTATAGCTCATATGCTTAATTTTTTTGTTTTTAAGAACCTGTATCAAGTCAAGACCTGATACTAGTTCCACTGCATGACAGAAGGACAGTTTATAGGACCCTGAACCCTCCAGTGACATTGGTGAACATGAAGCAGATCACAAGCCAAGTAGGCTCTACCATGCTTAAAAAATTTGGGCTGACTACCAGAGCTGGAGTTGCTGAGAGGAGGCAGTAACAGAAGGAAAAGTGAGAAGATAGCATTGGGAGTCTAGGGAATCAGTGAAAAGAGGTTACAGTGGAGTTCAGTAGGCAACTGGAGTGAAGTTCAACTTCCAAATCCTTGGAAATTATTGGAAAAGGTAATTACCCTGTTGGCTAGGAGGCTAGTGATACTAGTTGTGGTGTCGAAGGTTTTATTTCTGTTGCTGTAAAGTCTCATCTTGATAAGCTGTGTGCTGGGTTCTAGTGGCTTGGCATCTTTCCTTTTGGTCTGTCACGGAAGCAGCCATGAGGTGCTTCATCTCTCAATTGCTGTGTGAACTGTACCTTGCAGTTCTCTACTGCATGGGAGTTTGTCAGGACATGATACAGCCTTTGTACTATAGACCAGATGTTGCAGCAAGTCCGTAAGCAAAAGCTGAAAGGTCTGGTGTTTCCTGGAGTACTTTGTAATTCTCATCAGTTAGCAGTTCTTGATTAGACTTCTTATGTATACCCTCTTTAGGGCTTTCATGAAGCTTAACATAATTTAAATCCCTTTTAAGACTCTTAATTGTGCAGATGGCTTTTCACATACTAGTTTTAGCCCATGTGATTAGTGAAGAATTTATTGAAAAACATTCCTCCCCAAAATATTATGGTTACCTTCAGTACAGCAGCTGCAAGCAAGTCTGTCTGTCTTTTTAAATGATTCATTGTGTTTAAGAAAACACATCTTCAAATGTGGGCATTTTAGTCTCTGTACATACAAGCTCGAAACAGTAGGCTTTTTAAATATATTTGTTTATGGCTTTTCAGATATTTCAGATAGTTCCTTAGAAATAGGAAATAATTAAAAATATCTAAAGCATCAAAACTCAGATGAGCATCTCTCCTTTGAAAGTATAATTGTGATTATATATTCCTTGGTGAAGAATAATGGGAAAATAAGTCACTCTTGCTTTTGAGGCACTAAGTGCATACCGTATATCAAAATTTTAATTGATGCATGATTTTCTGAAATGGACTGAACAACTTAATCTACTTTGGTTAAAACATACTTTTAATAAATTCAAGTACAGCTGTTAAGTCAGGAAGTAATGGAATTGGGCTCCTAAATTTTATGTGAAGTGCATATCCCATTATGCCTGATAAGAAGAATCTTGTTATGCTATCAAAATATGAGCAATTAGCCTTTCAGACTTTAGGAAGAAAACCAAAACAAAACCCTCAGCAAGTGAATGAAGTGTAGTCTATATAAATATTTAAGACCAAACATTGGACTTACTTGCTACAGTTTGGAAGTGGTTTAACGTCCCTTTCTTCTCTTTTTCTCCTCTTGTCAAATCAAAAAATGAAGAAATGGGTAAAACAAAGCACATGACTTCAAAATTAAATTTCCTCTGAATAGTAGTATAATATCCTTTTTATTTTTTTCCCTCACAGGTACTTTCAGTAGAAAAAAACATTCAGAAACAGAAGTTCTTACTCTTGATTCACTGGTGTCAAGGACTCATCAGGCACCATCTTCAGTCTATTTCTACAATATTTTTCTCCAAGCAGAGGGCGAGCTTACTTCAGTGTTTGTCTGTCTGTCTCAGCTGAATCGACTTCCTTGCTGTTTGTCTCATATTACAAATGCCTAAGAACAGCAAGGTAGTGAAAAGAGAATTAGATGATGATGTCATTGAGTCAGTTAAGGACCTGCTCTCTAATGAGGACTCTTCAGATGATGCCTTTAAGAAGAGTGAACTTATAGTTGATGACCAGGAAGAAAAAGATGTAGATGTTGAAGAAGGCTCAGATGTAGAAGATGAAAGACCTGCTTGGAACAGCAAACTCCAGTATATTCTGGCTCAAGTTGGATTTTCTGTGGGTTTGGGGAATGTGTGGCGATTCCCATATCTGTGTCAGAAAAATGGTGGAGGTAAGTTTTGTGATATATCTAGTTGTACCTAAATGGTGACACTAACCTTGTAAGTTTCAAAGTTAGCAAAGATAGCCACAGTAAAACCTGCTTCAATATGTCAGGTTTTTCTGTTAATTTTTGCCAGAGCCTATGAGGAAAAACCCATATTCTCTTTATTTAGAAAGAGGTATCCATTTAAGTTAGTAGCAGATTCTTCTAAGATGCCATTTCCTCATTTTAGGATCAAAAGTTCTTGATATGACCTTAAGTAGTGGTCAAACTAGCGGCTAAGCAAAACACATTTTTATGGAGGGCTGCATTATATAGGACCTGGTTATGGTTGTGCTAAAGTGTTCTTTATAGTACTTACTCAATAAATCAAGGCTTTTGGTCTTTTAGAATTTAGCAGTACTAAGGTTCACACCTTAACTCTCTAATTGCTTTTAGCTGCTGGCCATTTGCTCATGATTTATTGTTGGCAAGAAGACCAAAATTCTGTAGGAGGGGAAAAAGGTGGTTTTTTTTCTTTTACTGATAATGAATAATTTAACTCATTACACTAAGGGACTGCATCTGTTCTTGTGCTGTTAAAAGGTGAACTGTTTTCCTAAATAACAAGTTACCTTTCACTTAGAACAATAACATCAGGCTGTTTGTTCATTGACCATCTACAGTCTTGTCTGTGGTTTGAAGTATGAGGCTGGAGACTTTCCTTCCTCTGTGAGTGCAGGGTTAGTTTTTTATCCTGTGCTATATTGTACCCTACTATACTACATTAATGCACATCTTATTGTAGCTAATTGCTTAGATGAATTCAAAACAAACCTGTCACTTTTTATGATACAGAAAGTGAATGTGTACAGAAAATAAAGAACAGCATTTTACTCATGGTGAATTTTAGAAGTTGAATGACACAACTGATGTAATTAAGGAGCATAGAAATGAGCTTAGAATATAATAAATGTATAATTCTTAATTTGTTTTCTCTCAGTTCACGCAGTAAAAATGAAGTTTATACTTTCAAATATTCTATCTCCAGGATAAAATCTAAATTCTTTTATATTTAGTTACTGTAAATTTTTTTTCAGTCATTTAACTGCCTTTTTTTCCTCCTATGTTCTGGAGAGAAGTCATTAAATGGTCGATTTAATGATTTGTGTGGAATCTAAAAGTTTTTTTTCATCTATGACTAATATTAACTGAGAGAACATGTTGAATGTAGTTTCTCAAAACCCATAGATTTTCAGTGGATAGCAATCCTATTTAGACTACTAGACACAGTATAGAAATAATCATCATGACTAGTTAAAAAAAAAACACCATTAATTAATAATTTTTGAAACAAGCTGATTCATAGTTTAAAGTGTACCATGAAAATGTTTATATTCTCTCTAATTTCATCCTAAATATGGCGCCAAGATGTAGTCTCAAGGATAATGCATTACAACAGTTTATTTTGTGTAGTTGTGTCCTTTTGTCCGTGTTTAATGTAATTAGTTGCTAATTTTGCAAGCCCTTTGATTCTTCTTTGAACGAACAGAAAGGATCCATTGGTATGCTCCTTTGGCTGTTGGTTTCATGGTGTCAGGTGCTTTTAAAGTTACTCTACCAGTGACGGTAAATTTAATTCAGATCAAATCTGAATGTATTAAATGAATTAATAATTTCTCATTTAAAAAAAAAAATAGAAAAAACCCCGAAACTTCAAATCAACCAACCTTTAGGGATTATGGTACTTCATTACTCAAACTTGAAAAAATAACCATGGTGTCACTTCAGATTGAAGGCTTTTTCCTGTGCTGTGATTGCAGGAACTGGGATGTATAATGTAGTTTGTGGTGATATGTTGTCTGCACATGGCTGAGACAAGGATGTATTTAGCTTGTAACAGTAATTTTGCATCATTTTAGCAAATTGCAGCCTTCTGAACAACAGAGAAAAGGAAGTGATCACTAGAGCTAAAGCTTGCTTGATTTTTTCAGTTAATTGTAATGCAAGATGGAGAAGGTGACACAAAACTTAGAAATGTGTAAAGTACATTGGTGCCTTTTTATGTGTGCGCAGATGGACAGATAATTCTCACAAGTGTATAAAAGAATAGGGGGAGGGAAAACTTCAAACACATGGTAAGAAAACCTATACACGTTTTATATGACGTTCTGTTTTTCTCCTACGTATATTATTTCAACTATATTTTATTCTAGGTATTATTAGAGTGGTTTTATGTAACCCATTCTAAGTATCACTTTCAGAACTGTTCTGTAATCTTCTGCTGATAAAGGTTTACTATAAATACCTGTTAAGTCTCTTAAGATAAGGTAAACAGCCTTTCTATGAAGTGTATGACTAGGTCTCCACCTGCAGTTTAGTCCAAACATTTTTCATTTTATTCCCTGTGTTTAAGGAACTTATATCTGGCAAATACCATCAGGTGAGGGGAATATATTACAAAGTGGTAAACCAATAAATACTGTTCCAATTTAAACCAAAAAGAAGTGAAAAACATAGTTACTCATTACCCATTACTTTCCTTCACAGGTTTCTTCCAATATTGTGTTCCAAAGCCACCAGTAAAAGAAAAGACAAATCCTAAATATGTAGTAATCTTCAGTTTTATCTTTTTTTAAACTTCTGTCACAAGAACAACAAACCCAACAAAGAAACAGAGATAAGGCACAGTCAGATTAGCTCAAATAGATATATGTTATTCAAGGATTATGTGGAGAAAAAATTGGGTGTTTCCTTCCCTGTTTTCTGTAGAGGTTTAGTTTGTTTATGGTTATGGCCTGTGCTATGCTGATGATCCTGACTTCAGAGCTCTGTACTGCTTCCCTGAGATACCTGTGATACCATCTTTAGAAGTAACTTGTGTAGCACTACACTGCACTTAGGTTTTGGACATCCCTGGGTATTTTTGCAATCTCTGTTTCTGGGTCTGGTCTGTACCACCAAACCAATTTCCTTCAGTTTATTTCTTGTGATTATTTAACAGTTTATCCTGTTGCTTTAATTTGTATGAACTCCATAAATATTTAGAGTAGTATCAGGTATTTTTTGAGGTTAACTCAGTTACAGTTAGATTAGTAGCTCTTTGCTGACTCACTTGTCTCATTCCCAGCAAAGTGTTTGTTGGGAGAGGTGAGAAGGAAGGCTAGTATGCAGCTGGGATGAACTTGTCGTTGGGGATGTAGCTGTAATGCACGATGTATTGAAAGGAAAAAAAGAGGCTAAGAGGTAACTGAGCACACTCGAGGATGCTCGTTTTCTTAACTTGAGAGGGAGGCCATAAAGGAGTTTTAGGCTCTGGGAGTGAGGGGCTGAAGATGTTCAGTAAAGTTTTGAGGAACTGACTATAGATCTCTCTGTCCTCACCACAGACCCTCTTTACCCCTGGTGGGCAATACTCACTCGCCATCTGGCACTTGGAGGACCTCTTCCACTCTTTGCAGCCCAACAGATAAAAAAAGCTATTTCTTCCTTGATTCTTGACAGAGGTGATTTGCACTGGAGCTGGGTATGCTCTAAATTAGCTTTAAATGTTTTTAATATTTATGCTTTTTGCACTATGCAGTTTATTACTCCTTTACTACATGAAGATGAGTATGTGTGTTTGTTCAGATAGGCACAGTTCCTGTATAACAATTTCATAACTGCTGTTAGCATGCCGTAGGTTTAGAGCTGCCTCAGCTTTCTATGATTGATAGTGAGCCTTAAAATAAACACCTCAGGTCTACTCAGTCTTGCTAAGAAGGCTAATAAATTGTGACAAACTATACCTGTATTCTCCTGTTGCTTGCTGCTGTCATCTGGAGAACAGCTTCCACACCTTTCACTTTTTTCAAACAAAGGAAATATTGTAATTTACCTTTAGGGTTAGTAGATTTAAAATATTTTCCAGATCATTAGAAGTAACAAAAGCAAATTAAATTAGCTGTTCTGCTAAAATGAGTAAGTATTGTTATGAAGAAAAGTGAGGAGTCCACAAAATACTGCACACCCAAAGATTTAATGTTGTATTTTTGTGAGCATTAACTTAATTTTCCTGATTTTTTTTTTTAAGTCAATCTTTAATATCTCTCTCATGTAAAAAGTCAAAAGAACTAGTAGACAATGATAAACAGATAAAAGCTGTGAGCAGCATAAGGAAATTGTAGCAGATGATATTGACAGTATGTTTTGAAAAGACTGGCCTGGGTAGAGTCACGTCCTGAGTTTTTACAGTTAAATAGTCTGAATTTTCTACTGAAATACCAGCATATGGAACAGTAAAGTTCTGTGGTCTTGCGAAAAGCACAGCAGTTATAGTGGAGAACTGTGGAGAGAAAAATATAAAAACTGTTAAAGGCCGAGTAGTTGTTAGGAGCTGCAGTCTGATTGTCCTAATACAAGAGAAATGGGAGCAGAGCTTTTCCTTGTATTCCAGCACTTGAGTATGGATTCAATGGCTTTATTATTTAGCTTTTGATCAATAATTTATATTTTATGCCTTGAGTTCACTGATGACTTCGATATTATTTTATGAGTTCTGTATTACAAAACTTGAAATTAAGTTGTCCTGTAGTGTGCTGAAAATGTCTTGTGTTTTGCAAGTGTAATTCTTCATTGAAGTTTATTGGCTAAGGGGATTTTCATCCTTTAAGCACAGTTTTGTAAAAAGGCATACCTGAATATATTTTTAAGTGAAACTAGTGACAGAAGACTATCCTATCAGTACAATAGTACAGATAGAACATAAAACCATTTATCAGAGTTTTTCTAATAAAAGCAGTTTGTATTTTTGTAGTGGTAAATAATTTCAGTTACAGAAGCCTAGTAGACTGTTAACCTATAGTGTTTTGTTGCTCACTTGTCATACCTTCGAAAATTTTAGCATTTGACATGGAAAATATGCTTGCATTCTATTAGTAAGAGTCTAAAGTGATAAGAACTGAGATCTCTCTTCAAGACAGTGATACACTTCACCTTGATTGAGTAAGAATTAAATTGGACACTAGGCAATTAAAATCTCGTACAGAAGCAGCTGAAACAATCTGGAAAATGAATATATTTTTCAGGTTATGTCACAAATGGCTAGAAGAATAAAAGTTCTTCTGTGGTATCAAGATGGTAATGATTATGTCACCTTGCATTAGTACTTTTGAAATTATTTTCCAAATCTTTAATCACTATGAATCATGTAATTTTATGATTTTTTCCTGAGCATTTATAAAAGCTTAAATTGAAATGAATGTTATTCTACTTCTGTCAATAATGTTGTCAAATGTAGTACTTACTGTAATATCAAGAGAGACAATTTACCAGCTATCCCATTGTGATGCTTGATTAAATAAAAAAATTAGAAATCGGAGCAATGCTGTGGACAGTGTTAACAGTCACCAGTTCGTGAAATCTTTTGTATCATTGTTATTCATTCTATTGAAAAAGGAAAAGGTACGTTTTTTCCTTATGAAGTTGAGATTAGTGTTTTTAATATGGAAGCCATTGTTTAAGGCCAAAATATGCAAAACAAAAAAAAAAAGTGACTTCACAGTAGAATAATTTTGTAAATGTAGAAAGGAGACCTGGAGATCCCAATCTACACAGAATTATAGTGTTCAGAAGGCAGTTTAGCTGGTAGATGTAGAAAACAACTGATTGGAGGATGTTGTTCAAGACCAGTGTGTATAGTTTATTATTCTAATTCAAATAAAAAAAGTCCTTATCCAATATTGCAAGGACTTGTGTTTTCATGCCCAGGCAAATAAGACACATGCTGAGCTGTTTCCATAGTAATTCTGTTTTAGGATGAAGAGAAGATGTCTCACTTTGAAGAATGTCTGGCTTCAAGGGAAGACTCAGCAAAATACATGCCCAGAGGTGCTGTGGTTTCATGTTGACTCTAGGGCACAGAAGCCCAATGCACCTGTGATACACAGTTGTATAATCCAGCTACATCCAAATTGTATCATACTGAGACTCATATATGCATGACTTTTTGGGGAGGGGAACAAGATCAGAAGGGAGCTCAGCAGAAGACAAGCACTTCAGGTGCTTTGCACAAACCTAGCAGTATAGAGGTGAACTCTGCTGTCTGGCTACCCACACTGAATTATAGGGTTGTGTCATGTCTAATGTAATGTAGATTTAACACCACATTTATTTAACTCATTTAGTAGAATCCAACTGATAAATCTTGAAACTTACATCGATACTGCACCATAAAATACCCACATCCACCCAGTCTTTAAACATGTGCTTAACTTTGCAGCCTTGTGATTAAGGTTGTGGACTGGGACACTGAAGAGCTGGGTTCAGTTCCTGCTCTAGTACAGTCATCCAGTGGGATACAGGGTAAGTTACTTAGGCCCCAATTTTTTTTGAGCTGTTTGTCTCTGCTCAGCTATGCCACACCTGCCTAATTAAGATCTAACATATCATTTACAGTAGCTCTGTGTCAATTTACAGTTATATGATGTAAAAACTATGTACTGTTGGCTTTCAGTTAATTGTATGAGCAGTTTTTAACAATAGTGATGCCAAAGCTTCTCACTTGCAATGTCAACTGACTTCTGTGTTGCAGAAATTTTGAGCGAATATTGATGATAAATCACGGGTATTTAATGGTGTTTGTGTTACATATTCTTAAGACAGATAGTACCCCTCATTTTGGAATGTGGCTGTGGCTCTGTTTCTCAGTTTTTCCATTTTTTTTTTCCATCTCTGCTGTCTCTCTTTCCCTAGTAGAAAGTAAGTCCTTTGTATACTTTCCATTATGTGCACATAGAAAATGAACCACAAGACACCAAAGTACTGAATGGGAATGTAGCTGCTACCTCAGTAAAAACTATCTTTCAGTAGACACTGTAGTGTGCTGAAATGGGTAGATAGACCATGATGTTTAGCTCTGTGAAGGGAATATCGTAACCTCAAAACAGGTATATTTTTCAGAGCCTGGCATAGATTTTGACCAAATGCTGCTCAGACAATATCATTGCATAGCATATTATCATGTCATGAAAATGAAACACAGAAGCTGTTTCATTGCTAACATAGGCTATAGACTGTGAGGTACATAAGATACAATACTCTTTGTCTGATCCACCAGTAGTTTTTTCACAGAATTGTAGAATGGTTTGGATTGGAAGCAACCATAAAGATTATCTAGTTCCAATTCCCCTGCCATGATTAAGGAACCTTCAACCTTCCACTAGACCAGGTTGCTCAGATCCCCATCCAAGTTGGCCTTAAATGCTTCCAGGGATGGGGAATCCACAATCTCTCTCTGGGTAACCTGTTGTAGTGCCTCACCAACCATATACTAAAGAATTTGTTCCCAATATTTAATCTAAACCCACTCTCCTTCAAGAGAGAAGTCCATTCTTCCTTGTCCTGTCACTACATGCCGTTGTTAAAAGTTCTTCTCCAGCTCCCTTGTAGGCCCCCTTTAGGTACAGGAAGCTGTTGTAAGGTCTCTCCAGAACCTTCCCTTCTCCAGGCTGAAGTCTACCTCAAGTCCGTCTTTCAACCTTGTGATCAACTTGGTGTCTTGCCTCTGGACTCCTTCCAACAGGTCAATGTCTTGCACTGGGGGCCCTAGTTTTTTACAGATCTTCTTTTTTCCTCACTAGTCTTGGCCTCAAGACTGCAGTTACTCCATGCTTTGTATCTTTGTAAGATATTTGTGATGGAATGGGATGTCCAATTAGCGTGTATTTCATGAACAGCAAAATAGCAAGTGGACCTAAACAGGAATGGATGGTACCAAAACATCTGAGACCACCTTTCCTGAGCCTAGGGAAGTTTTAAGTTTTCTAAAATAAGCTGTATTTCATGAGATAAACTGCCCACTAAGTATAGGAAAATGACAGTGTATTTTGATAGACTCCTAAACAAGCCCTAGAAAGTCAACACTGGATAAAAAACTTGAAGTAATACTTAGTTGGAGTTGAGGGTAAGTGTCAAATGGGTTTCTGAACTTTTCTCAGCTTCTCTCTCATCACAGAGATGAACAGACTTATCATACAAGTTAATAGCTCTGAGTCCAAGCTGCTGTGGTCTTTGTGTTGTAGCTTGCTTTAACACGCTGCAGTCTGTATCTCTCAAGTGCTTTTCCTTAGCTTTAGCGATGGTTGCAAACAGAAGTTCATGCCCTTTGAGTTAGTTGGCCAGCCAGCACAGTAGTCTATATCGCAGTATAAGAGCCGCACGTGAAAGTGTGGTGCCACATGGCTAATTGCAGATGCCCATGTGTTTTGTTAGCTCTAGTACGAAGTACTCCGCAACACTAAGGAGGAAGGGAGGAAGTTAGGCTCTGAACTTTGCAGTGCACTTAGTGTATATTTGCTTGCACTTCGAATTACTGAAATAAATGGGTATATATCCTTTGGTTAGAATTGTGTATGATCACTTCATGGGAATAAGACCTCAGGAATTGTTTTTAACGTATATGTTTACATAACAGTGAAGTAACAGTTGCATTTTCAAATATGCCTTGAAGGAGAGAGTTGGTGAGTACTGTAAGATCTGGATCTACAATATTACATTTCATTTCCACCTCACGTTTCTAGTTTCTGTCTGGAGCCTTGTAGCAACAGGCTGATAGTTTTCTTGCTTAGCTGGGTAGAGTCATTATTCTGTACATTGGGAGAAATCAACAGATGAAACTCCTTATGATTGGATGAAGTTCAGAATGTTGTGTTTTCTATATTTCTTTTATATTCAGTCCTACTGCTTTGTTACAAGTCAAGGTGTAAGGTTTTTTAAGAAGTGTAAGTTGGCTCCTGATAACTGTATTTCTAAAAAATTTGATCAAGTTCCCAGAATTTCACACAAGTGAACAACTAGTTTGATAATACCTCACTTTTAGTAAAGCTTGCCTCAAAAATGTTACATTGCTTTAGTCTCTGGGTTTTTAATATCTTACAAGATGTATGACCAAGGTTCTGGTAAAATTACTCTTTGCATGTGATCAAAAAACTTTGCAGTGCATGACAGTAATTCAACCTTGAAGCAATTAGGAGTTTTCACATTTGTTCTGCCAGGTTATGACTTTTCTTTCATTTACTCTGATTTATACTTTGTTCCCCTCATAGGTGCCTATCTTGTGCCATACTTAATCTTGCTACTGATAATAGGAATTCCACTCTTTTTCTTGGAGCTTGCTGTGGGGCAGAGGATCCGCCGAGGGAGTATTGGTGTGTGGAATTACATCAGCCCCAAACTTGGAGGAATTGGATTTGCAAGCTGCATAGTAAGTTTTTTAACATTGTGTGGTTTGCTTTTAGACTACATGTTTTAGACTTTGTTTTGCTGCAGGGAAAGGCCATCGATTTGTAGCTGAGTGTCAAGGTCAGTTTACAATGATCTTAAAACTTGAATTGGTCCATGAAAAATGTTGAGAGATATATATATATGTGTGTGTCTGTTAAAGCAGTCAGCTTGTGTTTTGTGGTTCTTTTGAAATTAGGAGCTATGGAACAGAGTAGTCTTCTGGAGAAAAAAAGCCTATGAAAATATAGATGTAGCATGATAAAAACAGAGAAAAATGAAAATTTAGAAAATGTCAGATACTTAAATGGGATAAGCTGTTTCCTTTTTATTCTGACTTAATTAAAATTAGGTTCAGTGACTAATGTGCAGAATGTGCAGAATATACAGAAGTTCAGCGTTCAGTTTGCTTTAGAAATGTAACTTTTGATCTTTCTCCTTTTTTTTCTTTTTTTTTTTCTTTTAAAGGTATGTTTCTTTGTGGCTTTGTACTACAATGTCATTATTGGATGGAGTCTGTTTTACTTTTCCCAGTCTTTTCAGCATCCACTACCGTGGGACCAGTGTCCTTTAGTTAAAAATTCATCTCATACCTGTAAGTCTATATTAATATAAGGTTCTTAAAAATTATATAAACCATATGAAATTTGAGATTTTGAAACATAAAGGAGAAAAAATACGGTTAAAACAGCTATTTGTGGGCGGAAGTGTTGTATGCAAAGCTGTTTTTTCATCTTAATAAGATGTCACATTACAGTACTTGAAAAAATACAACAAAGAAACTTAATCTAAGAGAAATACACTGTATTTTTAAAGAAACATCATTGTAACAGCATTTTAAATGGTCATGAAATTAGGAGAATGCTATTTAGTGTGTTGGAGAAGAAAAATAATCTGTTTACTTTTTTTCTGATGTTAATACTGCTTTTTATGCGTACCTGGTGAAAACTCAAGGTGGAAGGAAATTTTTACATTTCAATTAGTAGGATACTTCCCAGCAAAAAGTTGTTGTGTTACTAACAAAGGAGAAAACTGTAAACATCAATGAAATGCAAGTGATAAAAGCATTGTTTGCTTTGTAAATTAATATAGATGAGATAATTGATCATTGGGTTGTTGCTGTAATGGGATGATCTCTCATGGACATATATAACAGCATTAGAAGTTCCTTATTCCTTGAGTTTGGTTATCTTGTAACAGTTACACATTTTGCATTATTGTTGCTATTGAAATACGAATTTTTTTTGTTTGTTTCTTTTCATTTCAGATCCTAAATTTTCTTTAGTTATCTTTTGTGGGTTTATTTACCACTTGAATAAAGAACATAACTAGGGACATTTGAAAAGTAGTACCTTTCTATAGTGTCTTTTCCAGAGTTGCTTGCTTCAGTTATTTGAAATAATCAGTATTTGTGAATGTTGACACACAGCAAAATTGACTGCATTCCACAGGCTCTTGTCCATTAGTTGAGCCACATTGTTTATGTACTCTTTATCCTGCCTAAATATTAAAATACAGTGTGTGAGCTAACTTCAGAGGTCATCTGAATTAATCTTAAAAAAGGAAAGTTATTATATTTGATAACATCACTTTTGATAGGTTATTTCAGTGAAGATGTGACATCTGTGTTAGGTTGCTTAAAATTAGTATATTTTTGCCTTTTTTTCCATTAATTATCCTAACTCAGGACATACCTTAGATATGTGCTTGATTGTTAGTTATAAATAATTTACAAAAACTTAAATGGGTTTTTATGTGTTATACCTCTAGATACACACAGTTTCTTAAACTGTTTGGAAACATGAGTATAACAGAATTACAGTATAATCAAAAAATCACTTGTGGAATACACATAGCAACTTTCATTTAACATAATTGTGTAGGAACCATTTATTTCCTTTTCTCATCACTTTGGTATCACGTTATTATTGTTTATAATAGTAATTAAGTCCCTGTTTATTTGAGAGTCATATCAAAGTGGATACAATTGAGGTTTTGTTTTCCATGTCTTCAAATTTGTGTTCATTTCCGAGAAATAGTTTTCATAGTATGTAAGTCATGGATAGATGATGTAATCTTATGTGTGATAAGTGGAATGTATGTCTTCATCTAAGCCTGCCTACTATTTAGCAGTGAAGTGAGAAATAAATTCTGCCTTGGACTAGGATTAACCATAATGCAGATGAATACATTAGCCCAAAGGGGTGTTTTAAAATATATACCCAGAACCCTTGACTGATAGCAGTCACTTTTTCTTTTAGAGAATGTCTTAAGACTTTTTTGTGAGTTTAGTTTCTCAGTAAGTGATGATGGCACGATTACACATATTGAGAATTGGTAGAACATGGTTATGAAATATCTCTCCCAAACCCATTCTTTACTTGCTAACATCTCTTTGACAGTTGTGGAGCCAGAGTGTGAAAAAAGTTCTGCAACCACTTATTACTGGTACAGAGAAGCACTGAATATTTCCAGCTCTCTTTCAGAGAGTGGGGGTTTAAATTGGAAGATGACTATCTGCTTGCTGGCTGCCTGGGTCATGGTATGCTTAGCCATGATCAAAGGCATTCAGTCTTCAGGCAAAGTGAGTATACTGTTTACCTGCATGGCATTGTTTTTACGTTGAAGCATTTCAGGATATTTCTGTTCACTAAACCCTCTGTTTAATCTCATGAAATCTGTAGGAACCGGTGAGGACTCACCACAGTATTTTGTATAACCTCGAGTAGAGGAATGTTAGTAGTTAAGCATTAGAATTAAAGCAATTTTAGAGGGAATTGTAGTAATGTAGTGGGAATTGAGATCTAAAGAAAAATTTTGCTTCTCCTCAGCATAATTGTTACAGGTAACTGTACCTCAGCTTTATTGTGCAGCATAAGTCTGTGTGTTTTGAGTGTCTTAGGAATTAGGCTTTCATGTGTACTCACAATATAATTGCAGTGCACCCACACATATGCAAGCTTCTGTCATTAACACAGCTACTTTCTAGGATTCTGGATTGTTTCTTTTGACTAATGACTTACCATCCTTTGGCATCTGAGTACTGTCACCTTGTCTTCTTTCCTTTGCATGCAGGCAGCTGGATTGGCCAGTGAAGGGTCCGTTGATCTCAATGGGATTTTCAGTGGAAAAATAATTTGTTCCAATAGCAAAATTCTTTACTGTTAGAAAGTTTGGCACTGATGTGGAAATCTCTATGACCTTCTTAGAGCATTCCAGTTAAAGAAATAAGTAGCAGGTTTAACCAGAGAATCATTTTACTAAACAGAATAAGTTTTCTTTTTAGTGAGGGGGAATGAAAGATCAGATTTGATTACTATTTTTTTGTTGTTTTGGCAGTAAGAATTACTTAGTGATTGAATTCATTGGTTATGTACTTTCTATTGATTCTTTGTTTTCTTTCCTTCTGAAGACACAATGAATTTCTGTTAACACTGAATATCTTTACCATCCTCAGTACTTGAGTCAAAGTACGTTTGTAAAGTGAAGCAGTTCTACAGCAGTGTACTTCTGTCTTTGTTGTCTTCTCATTGAATTCATATTGAATTTCCCCGGAAGGCCAGTGTTTCGTTACCAGTTGGTGAACACTGACAACTGCATTATTTTAGTACAGAATTTCTATTACAGTCATGTGATTTTGCTTTCTTCTGCAGGGACAAGGGAATGGGAAGTGTTCTGCTTATTTCTTGGAGCATATGATTATCAATTCAGTCATGTATCCAAAGGATACTGAGTAGTGAATAAAGCTATTGAAAATAAAGTCCACATTAAATGTCATGTTAAATTTCTTTTTGATGTGTTTCAGATCATGTATTTTAGTTCCCTTTTTCCTTATGTGGTACTTTTATGCTTTCTGATCAGAGGACTGCTCCTTAATGGGTCAGTGGATGGAATTCGTCACATGTTCACACCTAAGGTATGTGCTTAATTTCTGCTTGCAGAGTATTAAAGTTGCAGTGGCAATTTGACCATTTATGAATGCTCATTTAAGCTTATTGTCTTCATAGAACATTTGGCTGTGTTTCTGTTGGGTTAAACTACAAAATTGTTGTTTGCCTTGGCACAATATCAAGCCCTAAAGTCCAAAAACCCTTTAGTATTCCAAAGGTCTGTGTAAAGTTAGCTCCCTTAGGTGAGGGTTCCTGGAGTTAGATGCCTCTACAAAACAACTAAAAGTGCTATTTACAGGATTCAGGTTGTTTAGAGAGCTCCAAATATGGAAAAGAAGTGTATCTTCAGTCTTGCCATTCTCTCATATTGAAATGCCCAGTACTGGGATGTCACAGTGCCTTACTTTGAACTGTCACATGACATTACATAGTTATCTTTTCCCTTTTGAAAAAGAACAGGTTTTTTCCTTTTTGTAAATAAATTAATGCTGTTTGCATGGTAGCCCCAAGTACAGGAGAACTGTATTTAATAGTGGTGTCAGTATTCACCGCTCAGCTTTCCTTACCCTGTTTTTTGTGGTTGACATGCCAAGATAGCAGCAGTTCTAAGCATACATTTTGTACTGCCAGTATTTTTACCAGGAGCATGCCTAACAGAGCTTTAAATTTTCTAACTACAGAAGTGATAAGGGATGTTTTGAATCTTTGTTTAGCTTGAAGATCTAACTTCTACCCACACCCATCTCAAAGCTTGGAACGGTATCTGTACTACAGGAACAGCATGTTTGAGTAGTTAGAGCTGTACTCAGGAATGTACAGTGCTGGGCTTCGTTTTGTATTGTGAAATGCACTTTCCAACAGGTCCATTTCATAATACAGTTGAGATGAATAGGACTAACGTTTCAAAAACGAAAGCTAAATAATATGAACAAAATCAATGCACATAGTGGCTAATGCCAGATTGCAGGGTCTTGTCAGTTGTTTTGATTCCAGGTGTTTTGAGTCTAGAGAGCTGTCATCCTATAAAAATGACCTTTGTTAGCTATCACCTTGATGCAGTCATGCTCCACTTCACTCACTGTCACCACTTTAGAGAGTCGAGGTTCTGCAGTAACTTGCAGGCTGCTCAGGCAAGTTTGGAAAACCTGAGGAACAGAGAAATGTAATGCTTACTAATGAAAGGAAGTCTAGAGTCTGGAAGATAGAATTTGGTTTCTCAACCACAATGTTAATACTTTCTTTGACTGGAGAAATACCAGTAGATACTGAAGGAATATAAATACAAAAACTTCCCTTGAATACCAGCACCTCTTCACTACTCACTATTTTGTCTGAGTTAGACTTAAAATAAGTTGCAACTGATGCCTACTTTATAGTTATGTTATACTTAATTACACATTTTTTTCAAATGTTCAGACAAATGATCTTGAAAGAAAAATTGTTTTTAATTTATTCTGCTAGTTTCCAGTTCTGTATCCCAAAATTTCAGTTGTGGTTTAAATTTAAGTTAGGAGACCTCCATGTCACATGTATTATATGTGAATGTAAACCTTCAAAAGTATTTTAATTTTCTGTGCTTGGGCACTAATTAGGACTGTAGGTTCATATGACACTACCTGAAGAAATTCAGATTTGTCCCATCTGTTGTTTGATTTGTGCTGACAGTTTATTTGGGCAGGCAGACCGTACAAAATTGTGCTAAACCAGTCTGGCTTGAAAATTATTCAGGTAGATGGACATGAGAGAGGAAGAGGAAACATCTTTTTTGGCCTCAGTTAGCTGAGCAAATGACCACATTTTGACCAGACAATCACAGCACATTCCCATAAGACTTGTGGCAGCATGGCAGAGGACTGGCACACATTGGTGCCCATATGTGAGAGCCCAGGGCTAACGTAACAGGGGAAAATTTCTGTTTGGCATGGTTGTCAAACATAGCAGAAATTCTAAATAATAATTTTAACGTAAAACCTAAAGAAAGGTATATGAAAAGCCCACTTCAGTCAACTACTGCAGTTAAACTATAGGACTGAAGCTGAAATGCGGAGCCCCCAAAGTTTCACAAGCAGTATCTAACAGAAAATCAATTACAAGCTTATTTTGAAAGTCTAGGTGATGTGTATCTGAGAACGCAGTACTTTTGATGGTAGCAAATGATACATTGAAGGAGAAAGTGAGAACTGTTTTGATATTTCAACCATTTGGAGATTTGGTAGAATTCAGCGTATTCCTCGAGCTCCCTCTGGTGGAAAAACTTTGGCATTACTGTGATACAGGCAGGTTGCACTACGTGCAATAGCTACTTGTGCATTGTAATTCTAATAAAAATTGTAAGTCAGGAACAAGTTTATAGCCATAAACACCTTTTTTTCCCCAAATATATTGTATTTTATCTATATGTAAATGAATAAAGAGGCTATCTGCTACCTATCTGTAATAAATATTATATCTTCATGGGAAACTGAAATTTTTTTCAAAATGTTACAACAACAGCAGATTTATTTTTCCTTAGAGTAAGACAGTCAGTCCTAATGATGCTGTTATCTGTATTGATGCTTTTTGGTTTTACTGTTATCAGTAAACTTAGGATTTAAAAAAAAATAAAAATCATATGCATTAATGGAGGCCCTGAATCGACTTAAGAAAATCTAATGTTTAAGTTTGACATCTAATTCTTTCTTTATTTTTTTGTGATTCAGTATCTAGAAGAATTTGAGGTAGACAGATGATGATTTATAACTTAGTAACAAAGATATTTTTTTGAATGAGCAATACAGTTCAATTTTTTTCATAAAAAGCTTTTTTACCCTCAGATACATTACCCATTTAACATTGGGTTATGTTCAAGGCATCTGACTTAAGGGAGATCTGACTTGTGGATTAGACAGCTTGTGGTGGCCAGTGTTCATTTCATATATTTCATTTTGCTTTACATATTTGCATGTAATAAAAGTCCATATAAATGTGTGTATCTTATGTTCACTTTTTTTTGTTTGTTTGAAAAGTAACAACAAAGCAACTTTCATCATACTCACTGAATTTATAAGAGGGTTGATCATCCCAAAATACATGTTAATTCTAACAAATATCAGTACATATGCTGTAAATCAAAGATAGTAAAAACTGTAAAAATTTGCTCGTATTTCTCAGTGTAACTTGCTGCTATTTCAGTTACGTAGCTCCAGTAATGTATCATTGTTGGGAACATAATGTATAGCATGTTTCTCTGACATTTAGATAATATAAAATCAATAGAAATTCTGGCCCATAAGTTAGCTCAAATTTAGGGGTCTCATCTAGCTTTCATTTTATCGTAATGAAAATACATTTTTAGTGGAGTATGAGCATTTTGTGATGTAGGTTGTCTTCCTGATCTTTTTTCTGTTGTTTTTTTTTTCATATAATAGAAATGCATATTATAGCTGACATATATTATATCTAATTTCAAACAGCTTGAAATAATGCTGGAGCCCAAGGTCTGGAGAGAAGCTGCTACTCAGGTGTTCTTTGCCTTAGGGCTTGGATTTGGTGGAGTCATTGCCTTTTCAAGCTACAACAAGAGAGACAACAACTGCCATTTTGATGCTGTACTGGTGTCCTTCATCAATTTTTTCACTTCTGTGCTGGCAACTTTGGTGGTGTTTGCAGTTCTGGGCTTCAAAGCCAATATCATAAATGAAAAATGTGTTATCCAGTATGAATATCCATTTCTTTTTTTATATTATTTTTATGGTTTATTTCATTTATGAATTAACACAGAACACTGAGTTTGATCTCTCTGTTTTTATGTGTTTTACAGGAATTCAGAGAAGATTTTAAAACTTTTGAAAATGGGCAATCTCAGCCAGGATATGATCCCACATCATATCAATTTCTCAAGCATTACAGCAGAAGATTACAATTTAGTTTATGACATTATACAGAAAGTTAAAGAAGAAGAGTTTGATTCTCTTGGTCTGAAATCTTGTCAAATTGAAGATGAGCTTAACAAGGTGAGAGTGTTAAGTAAGTCTTGAATACAGAGATTATGAACAGATGAATATTTTTAGGCCTGAAATGAACTGTGAAGTGTACCTACAGAGAGTATCAGTACAATGTACCTATGAGAAGTGCATCTATAAATACCTAGATGAAAACAGGGTTGCATTCCAGCTCACTTGAGGACTTTTGGGTCTGATGTTTTAATATAGTCTTCACTTCTTTTTATCATTATATTGTTCTGCTCATGAGGTGAGAAGTTTTTTAAAGTTCTGGTTTTTAGAAGAATTGAGCATGAGGATTTTTCCAAAGACTAAACAGAGGTGTTATCTGTTCAATGCCTCAAACTGCAGTGTCTTATAATGTGAAGATACATTATAAGATATAAATACTACTATACTGAAAGTAAAAAAATACTCTTTACTTATAGGTAATTGTTTAATGAATAGCATCCTGTTTTGAAATCTTACAGTAAGCCAGATCTGTAAAAGAAATCAGAGTTTTCTAGCCTTGGAGAGGGACTTGCATATTTAAACACAGAAAAAATATAAAATCTGTGACTTAGACTTTAGAAGTTTCTGTACTATTCCTGCCATTTAAATTTGAAACAAAGATACAGAAATTAAGTCCTTTTTACACTTACTGGAGAAAACAGAGTGTACTTTGTAGCAGTCCTTTATAATAGCTCTCATGCAAAATCATCAGTGAAAGAGAGAAATAAGTTCTGACTGGACTCAAGAGGAAAACTTTCATAATGCGAGCAATCAGCCATTGGGCTGATCTCTTCAGGGAACTGGTGGATTCCACAGCATTGGACACTTACATGGTTCAGCTGGACAGGGTGGTGGGCCAGCTTTTCTAGACTGCTTTTGCCAAGAAAGGCTGGACCAGATGATCCTTGAGATACCTTCCAATCTGGTATTCTATAATTCTATGAAAGAACAGTGTTAATGTCAATCAGCTTACAAATTCTCAGCCAAATCCAGTGTTTCGCTAAGTAGTATTAATTAAGTGGAAGAATTGCATATTAGATAACAACTTTGCACTCTGCCTTCAAGATGTAATCAATGACACTGTATGATTACAAAGTCAGACTGTCACACTTCCAAAACCAAAAAAAAGTTGAGGAACAATAACATACATTTATTTTTTTTTCTCACTAACAGGCAGTTCAAGGAACTGGTTTAGCGTTTATTGCCTTTACAGAAGCCATGACCCACTTCCCTGCTTCTCCCTTCTGGTCAGTCATGTTCTTCCTCATGCTAGTAAATTTGGGACTTGGAAGTATGTTTGGAACCATTGAAGGCATTATCACACCCATTGTTGATACCTTCAAAGTCAGGAAAGAAATTCTTACTGGTGAGTTACAAAAACTTTCTTTTCTCCATAGAGGAATAAGGTAATTTTTGAGAGTATGAAGTCTTTTTTTTTTTTTTGACATGAAAGTTTACAGATCATTTTACAAAGCAGTAAATCACTGTGTTCTAGACTGTACTTCCATACGTGGGCACATTAATATATGCCAGTAACACATTTTCCTGAGTGTGACAGGAGCAGAAACATCCTAGAACTTATATTTTAATGGAGGACTAATTTCTGTTACAAGTTTCTGTATGGTCAGTTCTTTTGGGCTCTTTCAGGATACTTTCCATTCCACTCTGTATCACACATAAGAGAAAGAAAGGAAAAGGAAAGAATAAAAATACATTGCAAATTACTGCAAATTATTCCTAAATAAGCTAAATGAAATCTTTATTTACGATGAAATTTTTATTATGCTAAAATCAGTATTGGTACTCTCTAAAGAAACGGACATCCCTTCAAGTGGAAGTGAATGGGGCTAGTAGCCTGGGATTAGAGGGCCTGCACTCTGCTTCCTGAGGGTTTGAGAAAAATGCATTATATAAAAAATACCAATTGTGGCAGACCACCGGGTTGCCTTTGACTCCAGTGTGTGTTGAAGTGTGTGTTGAAGTATTGAAGTTCCGCATGTCCGGCACAGCTGCACTCAGCAGGGATGTGGCATCATTCAGGCCACGATAGCCTGCTGTTAGTGTCCATTCTGCATTAGACTTTCGCAGTGACCATATGGGGCTGTTAGAGGGTGAGAGAGTCCTGCTGATTGCTTCTAGGCTCTCACTCGAATCAGCTTATGAATGGGCATCCAAGAGTCTCAGTTGGGTCATAAGAAATAGTCTCTAGCACAGCTAATTCTCTCAGGTACTGAATACATCTTTCCATGGTGGTCCACTTGCCTGGGTGAGATATAACATATGAGGGAATGTCTTTCCTTCATGCCTGACAGCATCATATCCAGAGGCTGAGAACTTGTGTCTCTTTTCCAATCACCTTGTCAATGCCCCTTCCGTAGAAAGTGATCCCAGCTGTTTGACTTTCCTACCCTCTAATTCCAGGCAACTGGCCCAGTTATCCCAGCACCGGAGCAGTCAGGTGCTCAGTGTCAGTTCACAGTGGCTGAAATATTTTGCATATCCCACAGCTCCCTCAGGGATGTGGATCACCCTTGGCCTAAGTTTCCAGTGGGGAGAAAAAAGGGCACCTTAACTGTAATAATCATCCTGACTGATGCTTAGCCTAAAATTGATTTTTCAGTTTATTGAAATTTGACTTACGTCTACTTAAGCATATTGTAATAATATTATTTGTAGGAAAAAATTATGTTGACATCCATTATGCAGGACCAGGCATTAAAGAAATACATTTCAGGTTGTTCCTAAAGAAAAGAAGGGACAAAAGTGTTTTGCTTGATGCACAAATACATTTAGGTGGATCCTAATTGACCTTCATGCCATCAATGATCTTTTAGGGGAAGTCTGTTCAGCCTTGATATTTTTTAGAATCATAGTCTGAAACTTTTTCACTATCTTTTTTCTATATTTTCACTTCTAAGATCTTTTTGCTTCTGATTTCCAAGAAGTGAAGTAGTGACCAAGTAACATGATGTATGATGTCTTACTTACCAGTTCATTTTAGCCTTGCATTCACATTACATTTAGTGAGAAACAGTCACCTGGTTAATGTCTGCTGCTTAATCAGGACTGCTGTAATATGGCAATTAGAGTAATTCTAATTTCAGAACTTTTCCATTATGTAGGGAAGAGGTAGGATTCCTAATATTGTTAAAATTTAAACTCCCTAAAAAGTAAAATGTTATAAACTTCAATTATATGAAACAATGCATTTCTCTTTATTCCAGTCATATGCTGCTTGGTAGCATTTTTTATTGGCCTGATCTTTGTGCAGCGCTCTGGAAATTACTTTGTGACAATGTTTGATGACTATTCAGCTACTCTGCCCCTGCTAATTGTGGTCATTTTGGAGAACATTGCAGTCATCCGAATCTATGGAATAGACAAGTAAGTAAGGAAATGTGCATATCAACAATGTTCATTACAATAATTATTACTATTTTAACTGTATTTTGTGAAGTATTTGTGATGTGCACAGAAATACAAGTAAGTAGAAACCGGTCAAGAATCTTGTCTGTTATTGAGAGCAGGTTTGGAGCAACATAAATTACCTCAGGACAGTGTACTGAACCCCAAAGAGTGCTTTTAAGACGTCCAAAGAGAGGAGAATAAAATTAAAGAGGCAAAAGTAGAGAGTTAGAAAGGAGGCTGGATATGGTAGTATAAGGAATTTTTATCAAAATCCTTCTCTCATCAAGAGAAGGATTTCAAGAAGTGATAGCCGTGGTCTAAGCAGCAGATGAGAATGAGTATTCTGAACAGGTCTGCAGTATTCCAGGCAGCCTGAGAAAGGAACAAAGCAAACTTTGTGGAAGTAGCAAGAAGAAAGTTCCAGTTTATGAACTAGATTTAGTTCGGGGTGTTGTAGCAATTAATTGTTCTCTGCATTAGTTGTGAGAGAGGAAATAGAGGAAATTACAGCAAAGGACAGGGTCAGAACTTACTTGGAAGCAGAACAGTTGGCCTGACAGTGATGGGGGAAAAGACTATGGGTGAAAAGCACCTCTTTTTTCTTTTTTTTTTCTTCATTTTATGACCAAAATCACCAGAATGTGTTCACTAAGCAAGATCAATGTGTGCCCCACTTAAGATATAGAAGCCAGGGAAGTGGTGGATTCTCCATCCCTGGAGGTTTTCAAGATGAGGCTGGACGTGGCACTTAATGCCATAGTCTAGTAACCACAGTGGGGTTGGATCAAGGGTTGGACTTGATGATCTCCGAGGTCCTTTCCAACGCGTCTGATTCTATGATTCTATGATTTGTGTCAAAAATAACTTTTGCCATCCACAGGTCAAACAGAGTATGCTATACTAACATGTCAAAGTAATGAAAACATCTGTGATTTCTTTACACAGGCAAAAAGTGTGACATAGAATGGGTAGTTTTTCATTTGACTTTTCACTTGTTTGATCAGAGGGATCAGCCAGTCCGTCGTCATAACGAAACAAAACTGTAATAAGAGCATTTACTGTAAGGTTCCCAGACATTGTGTAACATCTATGCAAGTAGTGCCTGGTCTACTTACTCAGACAGGAGAATTCCCACTTGGGCTGCGTGTATAATCCTGTAATTGATCATAGAGATGTAAAAACACTATGTATATGATTTTACAAATGCAAACAAAAGATGAAACAAATGACCTGGTTATAAGGTTGGTAATATCCAAGTCAGGGGGTGTTCCACTGTGAATGGAGATAGACATGCCAAAAGCCAGCAGCTTACCTGTGAGGAATTTGGTGTTTAGGCATAGCTAAAATACAGTAGTCCTTTGCCTCTGCCTCAGACTGCTGTAGGTGATCCGTGTTTTCAGAAGGGGTTCTGACAGGATACAGTCCAGAGTTAACAGCCGGATTTCTCATTCAGAATGGCACTCAAGTGTTCCTTCTGGAGTATTCCTAAAATTTCTTCTGATGTGTATGTCTCCAGAATATCCTTAAGGAACCTGGCAGTCGTCTTTGCAAAAACTGTCAGAATCAACCACCTCAGGTTGTCATTGGCTGATAGTACCAAGGGTTCCTCGTAGATGAAGTTCCATATGTATGTCTTACTAGACACATTGTCTTTGAGCATATAGTAAAAAACCAAAACACAGCATCCAAAGGGATTACAACCAAAGGATAGAAAAGAAACAACTTGTGAATCCCTGTAGCCTAAAACAAAAATCTGGAATCAATGCTAGAGGAGCCTGATACTTTTTGAAGAGCATAAGTAGAATGGAGTCAATGAAAAACTTTAAAGTAAACAGATTTATGTTCAACTGGATGAAGAACTGGAGATCTCAGAAAGAGGACCATCTGTAAAGGGCACAATCCATTTGTAAATTCAGCTTCTTTTTAATGATGTGTTTAATTTCAGTGTAAACAAACAATAGAATGGCCCAAGCTGTGCAGTTAACAAAAAATGTTTTGACAGTCTATATGACAGAAACTTCATATGCATAACTGCTTTGAAAACATATTTATTGCTGTAAGACCCTTTTCTAGATGCATGTTTCAAAAGGGAGTAGGACCACAAGGGAGTTAAAACAGTCATTACTTGTGAACACTCCTAAAAAGTTATTTCTGAAAGTGTTCTCTGTTTCTATTGGCTCTGGAATACTCTGTCACAAGTACAAAAATAGGAGTTTTGTTCATATTATAACTTATAATTTTGAGGAACAAGGAGGCAGTTTTATAACTTGCAGAGTTTTATTTAAGCAGCTTATATGATGCAAACTATAGCTTTTGCATAAAGTTGGTTTTTTACACTGCAGCACAGTTGCGAGTTCGAAATTAAATTTGCAGGATCTGTAAGAGGTGCTGGTTGTATATGTCCTCAAAAGCAATGACATATGCCTCAGTAAACTACTCAGTAGACAATACAAGAAGATACAAAAAAGAATCTTTAAAAAAAGGTGCTTTTAAATATCTTTCCAACACAGTCCAGCAAGCAGCTTACTAAGTCACTGAACTGTGCAGCAATTCCTTTCGTTCATCTGTTCTGAAGAACTAGTAATACAAGCTCTGTTTTTCAGCCCATCAAGTAATTTAAACTGCAGCCATTTCTATATATGTGTTTTTTCAGTCTGTTCCCTCAAGTTAGGTGATATGTATCAATTACAGTGCTCAAAATCTCAGTGTCTGCACTAACAATAACCTTTTAATCCCTTCACAGATTTATGGAGGACCTGAAGGATATGCTTGGGTTTTCTCCAAGCCAGTATTATTACTACATGTGGAAGTATGTTTCACCATTTGTATTGTTATGTTTGCTGGTAGCTAGCGTTGTCCAAATGGGGTTAAGTCCTCCTGGCTACAATGCTTGGATTGAAGATACGGTATGTATATAGTATGTATGTGTATATATGTGGTGTGTGTATATATGTACGTTATACCATCATCATTGTAATGATCGTATCTGAAGCATTTCAGAAATACATGAACAGACAAAAAAATAGGAATTAGAAATTCAAAATCGGTATAAATAATGACGTGGCATTTTTGTCTCAAGTAACTTCGATGTAAAACCAACCATTTTTTAATTTTAGAGTAGTTCTGCTTTAAAATATAACTGATTGGCACAAACCATCATGCTTTTGGTGACTTTTAGTTTGTTGATGTATGATTAAAAAATTCTTAAGCTTGGGAGATGTTGTTCGCATTCAGGAAGTCTTATTTTCCTGCAGAAAAGAGTTGGGTGATAACAATGAATAAATCATTTCAGATATAAGTTTTTTTACGTGGCGTTAAATACTGAGATTTAACCATATCATAAATTTTCCCTTTGGAAAACACATATCACAGTATAGGTAACGGCTGCATTAAAACCTTTTTCTGATAAGAGTATTGGATTTGAAAAAAACTTGCCAGGGTGAGCAGCAATCAGTTCTGTGCATTGACTCCAAGATGAGATTCACGTAAGGTAACTCCTGAGAGTTCTGCTAGTTAGAGGCTCATCGGCCCTCAGCTGTTTCTACAGGCTTGTCATGCGAAATATATGGAGAGTAAAATCTCAGAGAAAATAATCCTGGGACGATTGTCCAAAATAGCTGGGGGGAAATCACAGCAAAGACAGGTAAAGGATAAATACAAAAGATCGGCTTTACTATAGGTAGATGCCTGCCTCTATCCAGACACCAACTAGTTTCTCGTGATTCTCAGAACAATGCTACTGTTGCATTTGATTCTTGCCTTGAAAAATTAGAAATACCTTTGAGTACCAAACGTATCATTCCTTTCCACATAGGAAGCCTGTTGGCCAGTGATGCATGGACGCAGTAGAGGTGTGAGGAATAGTCAGCGTGCCAGTAAATGCATTATAGTTTACATGAAGTTTATACAAAGTGGAATAATTGAGACAGTCTCTGTCTAGACCCATTATTAGCCTACAGAACAAGGATTTATTTCCTATGCATAGTTAACAGATACCAGTGCACACTTGTCTGTTCTAAACATCCTTTAAAGGATGAGTGAACAACTTCAGGGAAGTGTAGCAGCCTAATGTGAAAATCTTGATTTGGGTGCCTCTAGAGTGCTCTGAACATCTCAGAAACTGTGCACCTGGTGGTCTTACTCAGTGGCAGACAAATTGAAATCCTACATTTCCATGACTGTTCAAATTTGAGATCTGTAGTGGTGCCCACATTGTGGGTGCAAGGTGACAAAAAGGTGAGTATGTGTTAGAAAACTGCAGGCCTTGGTGAGGACAGCCTATTTGTTCTTTTTTTGGTGAAGATGTATTAATAATTTTCCCATTGTGATTCTCAGGCTACAGAAGAGTTCCACAGCTATCCAACATGGGGAATGATTGTCTGTATATCTTTGATGGTGTTGGCCATACTGCCAGTCCCGATAGTCTTCATGGTGCGCCGTTGCAACCTTATCGATGACAGTTCTGGTAGTTTGGCATCTGTATCCTACAAAAGAGGTCGGATAATAAAGGAACCTGTTAATCTGGAGGGAGATAGTACAAGTCTGATTCACGGGAAGAGTCCAAGTGAAGTGCCATCTCCAAATTTTGGCAAAAACATATATCGGAAACAGACTGGCTCACCAACTCTGGACACTGCTCCAAATGGACGTTATGGTATCGGGTACCTGATGGCAGATATGCCTGACATGCCAGAGTCTGATTTGTAACTACAGAAAAAAAAATGGCTTTTTGTTTCTTCTCTTACTGATCATGGCTCTCCTATGAGAAGTGGTCAGCTTCACTTACTAGAGTGTGATCTCAGGTGCTCCACAGTGACAGTCTTTTAAATGTCATGACTGTACATACAAGTTGAGTAAACTCCCTTTGGATTCTCTGGGCTTTTATTTGCACTGAAAGAAACACATTCAAATTCAATGGCAGCCTACTCTACCACCATAGCCAAGAATTTGATTTTTTTAATAATTTCTAAATTTAAAGCTTTCTGTCGCTGAAGCCCGAGTCTCACTCAAATGATGAAATACTTCTGAGGTTATATAATTGAAAATCCCTTTTTTCAACTAAATTTCAGGTTAACTCCCCAGTATTAAAGGTGAACTCAATAGTAGTTCACCAAACTTGTGTTTGTATAAACACCTGTATATACCTTATGTAGATATACTGTACTTACTTTGTTAGCACTGATAATTACTTAGGCTTTTAGCTGAGTAAAAAACAAACCTGCAAACTATTTTCTTATGTAATAGCTGTATAGAGCAATAGTATTAGAAAATCAAGGAGTAGACTTACAGGAAGGCGATCAAAGATTCCCCGTTCACTGGGGACTGCATAAACTGTGGCTGTATATTTTGTGTAAAGTATTTCTTTTTTCAGTGTGAAAACAATGTTAGAGTGAGTCACTCCAAGAATCTTAAAGATTGTGCAGATTCTGCATTTTTTTCTATGCTGTGTGCCTAAAAAAGACCTTGATATTTATTGTGGTTACAAGATTACATATATATTATATTTATATAATATACTTGTAATGTAAATATGTATATTATTCTGTATGTAATTGTTTCAAAAGTTGAAGCAAGATGGCTTTTTTAATTAGTCTCCTTCAGTTTTGCTTCTGTTTTATGCATATTTTTTTTTTTCAGTAAGTAATTGTTAAGAACTGTACGGCATTACATTTTAACCTATGAATAAAGAGATTGATGAGATATTTCGCTGTCATTTCCTAGTACACTTACTATACATAACACAGGCTGCTTTTTCCTTGTCTGGACTATTTGAAAGAATGACATTTACCAGCCAAATAGAGATGTTAAAAGAAATTGAAAACATAAAATGCTAAATTAATCGTCTTACTAAAGTACTGGACAGTGTTTTATTCTTCGGGACATTTACTGTTAATACAGTAGTTGATGTAACACTGTAAACTGACAGGATACTCTGGAAGCTACTACACCTTAGAGAACTTTGAAGTTAGGCATAAATTCTGACTTAGCTACTTCTAATAAGCAAAGGACAGAACCTAGTTACATTGTCCCAGCATCAAAGAACCATTAATTAATCTGAGGTAAATGCAAGTCTCTGAAGCTCTGTGCCTCTAGAGTTTTGAGCATGTCAGTGTGGAAAAGCTGTATCAAACAAATGAAAAGGAGCAAAATGCTAAACCAAAGCACTTCAGCAACTTCATAAAATTCCTTATGGATATCTCTTTTGTCGTAGGAGAATAATCCCAGATAATTTTCCATCTCTAACCTGAGAGCTTTTGAAATACTTCCAATCATCTGAAAGTTGAGCTAGTATTAGTTGACTAAAAGCTATATTTAATTATCAGGCTTATTTTACATTTGATAGAAGTTGTGAACATAAAATAGCATTTAAAGTAGTCCTCTAAAATGCGCTTATAGGTACATAAGAGAGAGAACTGGCATAATTTTAGCAGGTTATTCTTTTATAACTAATCAGTTGGCAATATTAGTATGTAGTATGTAACGGATCACCCATAGAGGCACGGGGCAAGAATGTATAAAGTATTCTTGCTGTGGCAGAGCAGCAGCAAATTTCTAACATCATGAAATACCAGGCTTCTGAAGTGACTGTTCAGGGTAGTTGTCATGCATCCCTCTGTGCCCAGTCCACAGAGTGCAGAAGTCTTCTTACAGGCTAGTTACCTGTAGTGACACATGCTCTTACTTACATAGACTCTAGTTTTAGATGTGAAGTCATGGCTAAATGTCTGCTGCTACAGAAGGTCTGATAAAATGAATGTAGCAAGATGTTCCTATTAAAGTGCAATAGCTACTTCTGGTTAAAGCATCACAAAGGGGATTAATGCTACTTTACCAGACTGCTGAAGATTATTCTGCTGGAGAATATATGTCTTGTTTCTGACCTTTTACTGTTTCCTTTAACACTTTTAATGAGTATTAAAATTTTCCACTCATTTAAATCACTGCTTTTCATTTGGTTGCTTCTTGTTAACTCCGGTTAGACGCGCCTCGCCTCGCCTCGCCTCAGCTTCATGAAACATTTCAGGCTTCAGGAAGCCCAGAATGTGTGTCCTGTCTACTGCCAGATGTTCAATTCATCATTTGATCATAACCATGACTGAACACCCTCAAGTGGAGTTCTTCAACCTGTTTGGTATGATGGGCTTAAAAAGACACTGTCTGTCCAGCCTAAAGAAGCAGGACTGGTAAAAATAGCTAGATGTGAAGGTTTAAAAAAATTAAAAATAATTACTATAAAGTGAGACATCCCAGGCTCTCCATATTATTGGAAGAACTGCTGAAGCAAAAGTATGAAATTGTATGTACAGTTGCTGTTAAGGAAATACACAACACTGTGATATTTCAAATTTGAGAGCAAAGTAGAGAAGAGGGCAGGAGAGAGAGGTTTAATGTATTTATCTACTTAAAAACCAGAATGACTGTATGTTGTGTCAGTCATAACTAAAATTAATTTGCAGGAGTTTTTTTAAGGAAAAGGTCATTGCGAAAGTCATCCATGCTTAAAATAAAGAAAATTTGTGTCTTACACCATCAGAAATGGCCTAAGAACAAAATCATCCCTGTGAAAAGTGAAAATAGATTTCCAATATAACTTATTGCAAGAGGCCTAAGGGTCCTCCAACCAATACGCTTTCTGAGATCTGATTTCACTACAGAAATTTAACAGCATCAGTCAGCGTCAGTATGGCACAAATGAAGACCATGTAATTTCCTCCATTCTCTTCAGTGGAGGTTCTCAAATCAGTGAAGTACAGAACAGACACAGTCTTGATGCCTGTTTAGTCTTTTCTGATCTATCAAAATTTTATTGATACCTTACAGATTATCCATGCAGTGAAAAAAAAAAAAAAAAAGAATAGGGAAAAAAAAAAAGGAGAGGTAAGAATGAAAAAGGGAAAAACCCAAGAACAAAACAAATGTTGAACAATTGTAACCGTACTCCTGGGGAGCAACAGATACATGATAGGCAATGAATCCTTGTGCTCGCATAAGGGGAACAGTGATCTTGTCATACTAGGGAGAAATAAGTTATAGCAGTAGCAGACAAAAAGTTATGTGTTTGCAAAAGGGTTTTAAATGCTCAGAAAAGACTCTATTAACCACCATGGAATACTAAAATGGGTTCATCTGAGATGCAGTGGACTCAAAAAAAAAGCTTTCTACTTCTGCCACATCTTTGAGAAATCAGCAGAAATGTACTTAAGCTAGTTTAAAAAAGATGCAGGAATTTTAGTGTAAACACCTAAACGTCAAGTTAGGTTCTGTGGTTTGAGGAAAAAGAAGGAAATCGACATATAAGCTGTAATTTACTTGGATTGCCACTGGATGGTGCTCCTATTTCATGTGTGTTGGTAAAATGGCAATTTCAGGAGTTATGAAAAGGGCAGAATAATGTATTTTTATTTTCTATCAAGACAGAACTCTTTAGAATGATCATGGTCTTTCTAAAGCTCACAACTTTACTAATCTGTATCTTCTGCTGCTTTCATAATATTTTGGTTTTATTTTCAAAAAAGAAAGACTAAACAAATCTTTAATGCTAACAAAAGCAACAACATGCGGTCAATATCCTGTTGTCAGGTAGTACACTTTTGATTCTTGAGAGCAAGCAGTACCTTCTTGATTCAGTATTTTGAAATAAGTACTTTCTAAAGTGTTTTGGTTGGTTGGTTGGTTGGTTTTTTTTTTTTTTAAATATCCTATTACTTACTAGTCTCATTTCTTAAATTAGCAAATTATTAGGTTGACAAATTAATTAGTGGAATAAGAGAATCCCAGACTATAGTGTTACTACTAACACTGATAATTTTACTGGAAACTGCAGTGCTTCTCACTGCCATCATCAGTAAATGCTGAAAGTTGCAGGGAGGTAGATGTAAGCTGGGAGAGGGGGCAGCAAGGAGCCCTCAGAAGGGGCAGCAGCAGCAGGACTGACTCAAGCCTGCAACTTTGCTTCTGAGGAAGGGAGCTACTGAGATGTCTGGTAGTGTTTTCAAAGTAGTATGGCTAGTAAAACATACCTTGATTCATGCAAAAGAAGAGTCAGCTTTGCAATCCTGCAAATACAGAATTAAGAAACATGTCAAAAGACTGATGAAGGGGACTGGAACTGAAATAGAGCGCATTAAAAGAAGGGAGAAGGAAAAAGATACTGCTTAAATAAGACTCATTCATAAATTACAAAGTATAAATTGAATAGATAGTGAGTGATCAGAAAGATTAAGAGGTATAGGGGGAAAAAAGGACTTCAGAAAGAAAGCAGATTTTGATGGCTGTGTGAAGTATGCTGTAATCAAGCCTTCAGAAGAAATAGTCTTATTTAGATATAGCTGTTAAACAGAGGTATGAATCAAAGGTAGTTGAAGTTTTGTTAGCATAGGAGAAGAAGGAGAGAGGAGGAATGAATCAGGACAGGAGAATGCTGGGCTGGGAAGAAAGACTTGGTCAGAATCAATTTCCCTTGAAGTACTCAAGTCCTTTTGACATACTGAAAATCTTAGTTACTTTTCATAAAGCATTTTGAGATGTTCTGGGGAAAGATGTTGAAGAAATGCAGCCTTCCAAAATTATTTCATTTTAGCTATCTGATTTGAGGACAGGATAACTACCAGGGTAAACCAGAAGCTAAATTGTGCCATAAATTTAAGGTTTAAGGAGAAAAATAATTACTTAAAAGCACAGAAAGCTCAGTGTATGATGATATGAGGTGAAGAAAAATGAGTTTGTGACTAAAAGCTCTGAGATGGAGACCATTGTGTTACTGTGATTTAGCATTGTAGTAAATCTCCTGAGCATTTGCCTAGCATCAAGGATATGAATGGTACCCACCATTACTCACAGACTTGAAATCAGCCAAGAACTTAAAGCACCTAAATGATATGCATTGTACTGCCTGGTCCCTGGAATGGAAACCAGATATCCAGCCTCCCATATGCAGTCCATCTGGGCAATGAAGTGTTCCAAAATGATATGCCTATAAATGGGCAACATTTGGTGTGAGAGATAAGTGTGACAATCCCTTGTAATCACAAAAGGAGAAACTGAGGCACACTGTAGAAACTGCCAAATGTAGAGGTGAGACATTAGTGTCTGTGCATCGCTACAGAAACTGAATGTTCAACTCTTCAAGTATGAAGTATTTTGAATAAATCTCTGTCTAATTACACCGATATTGTATGTAATAAAGTTGTCATGAATGTTCTGCTCTCCCATAGGCAGCAAAAACATAAAAGACAAACTGCTTACCTGGCACAGAAAAATAGAGTGGCTTGTGAAAACATTGCAAACATTATATGTACACACTCCTTGTATCTATACGTATACATAAACATATATCTAGCTACAATTCACCTTTCTGAGAGAAGAATGAAAAGGGGATGGAAGAGTTGGCACTTAAGGATCTGTCTTTACTCCTCAGGAAGGTTTACTTTCAAATAAGTTTAATATTATTCCATAAAGAATCTTCAAAGCAGCGAAAGGCTAAAAGTAAGGTCAACAGATAAAGAAAGAGGTTTTGAATTAAAAAAATGAGAAGTTTCTTTAGACTCATTTTGAAATTTCATAAGAGACTCTAAAATTTTGCCCAGACCTCAGATTCTCTAGGGTCAGCTTAATAGGGCCTCCATAGACTGGAGATGTTGCAATGCAAGGTCAGCCTCTCATACATCTCAATTGACACATTGTTATAAGCTTCCTTTTGATTTTGATTCATCTCTGCTGCCCCAGGATTTCTCAGATGGTTCCCATTTTCACCACAGGCTGCACAAACAGCTGTGCTGACACAATGGATGTGGTGGTGTTGAGAAAGGAAGGCAAGGCTGAGAGCAGAAATTGCTTAGACCTGCACTACCACCAAAGAAAGAAACATGGAATTTTGGTTTCAGGTTTCAGCTTTAGAAATGTTCAGTAGTCTCTATGAAAACTATGTTATAAACAAATAAACAATAGCAAAAATAGCCAGTCTCTTAAGGGTTTTAGATAATTTGGAGTTGTCAGGTAGATGAAAAGTAGACAACACATAGCGTACAGATGATATGTCCATATAGCCATATACAAAGCAGTGGTGGCACTAAATCATGACTTCATAACAATCACTAAATAACAACAGAACGGACTGAATTGGAATTCTCAAGCTTCTTAACACAGCCTTTTTCTTCTGTTTTCAGGGATAACTTTTTCTAGCCTTCCTTGTCTGTGTTTTACCCATTACAGAATTAGAACCTTCAGGACTCAGCAATTTGTTGAAGTACCTGGAGGTTGCAGAAGCAACTTAACTTTATCACACACACATACAAATGACTTTCAAATTATCTACATTTGTTTTCTTCATTGCCTTTGCAGTTTGAATGCAGAGAAGCTGAGTCTGTATTGCTGTGCTGGACAGAAAACACTTGTGCCAGCACTGCACAGGTCAGAAGGAGTCTGGTCCAGATCACAGTATGCTGCTTCTCTTTGTATTGTCTGTGTAAAGGCCACGAGGATCTAATTCTTATTCTCTGAAATGCTTCAAACCATTCTTAGATCGAGCACCTGTTGTGGGATGTGCTGAACAAGCAACTGAACAGATCTAGCAATTTGGTGAGGAGGAGGAGGAGGTTGTTTTTTATCTTCCTACTCTTACTCCTCCCCACTTTGGCATTCATCAGACCTTCACAGACAGATCCATTTCATTAGCCCAGCAAACTGCTTCGCTTTTATTCCATTTTACCTTTTGTTAAGCTGTGAATCAAAGTGACTGGTCATAGGGATGTAATGAGTGTAAGCACAGATACAGGAGAAAGAAGGTGCTGTACAGTCAGGAAAGGAATAGACAGAGTGGGATAGGGGATGGACCTCTCTCTTTTAGTACTAATTAAATTATTATATATGTTCAATCATGTGACATTAGACCAAGACAGAAATGTATGACTGGATAATCTAAATTTTGGCCTATTAGGAGCAATTCTTGACCCCCCTATATAATTAAAAAGCCTATCTTATGTGTGAATGAACTTTCACACTATGTATTGAATTGGTAAAACACATTCCTATTAAAGTATGTTAATAGTCTCTGGAACAAATTGTGAGGGATATGTTAGTGCCTTGTCATGTCTTCAAAGTGAATATAATAATTTGCCACTCCTTTAGTTTTTAATTCTGCTTGCTTGCTGCTGCTGAACTGACTCAATAAGTTTCCCTGTTTTGAAGTGTGATTGAGTGTGCTGTTGACCTTTCATCATCACAGTCATAATACTGAATAGTTAATTTTATTTAACAGTGTAGCATTACTTAGCCATGGGAAGCCATTTCTTTAAAGACTGAAAACGTGTCTAAAATCAGATCTGAGATTTGACTCCTAGCACATTTACAGGCATAAATGAAGTTTTGAGTGCTGCCCAGGCAAAATACTTCAGCAACTCAGCATGTGGTATAACAGATTTTAAGACTGTGTCTAGAAATGAAGAAAAATGGGTTTTTCTTCAGGCAAGGTACTGACAGACAGTGGTAGAGGTAAACATATTCAGTGGGAGATACTTACTGTTCCCTCAAGACCGTGTTTTACTGAGCTAGTAGAAATGAGTACTCAACTTTAGTGAGACCTAGATGTAATTCTTTAATGTAAATACAAAAAAAGCCAGGGAAACCTCATCTGGTCTCAGAAATTTTGAACAGTCTTACAATTTCCCTTTATGACAGAAGCAAATTGTGGGGTAGCATCACACTGTCCCCCAAGCCTGCATCTTCATAACCCCAGAAGATTTATGACAATTGTTAAAACAGGGAGAAAAATGCAAAAGCAACAAAATGAGTCACTAAATAAGATGCTCAGTTATATTCCTCTCCACTTTCCTTTTTTAACAGACATAATACAGGAGTAAACCCCTCCAAAACTGAGAAAATAATGCCTCCCTTCAGTTTTTTTGTTTATATGATGTTAAGGAGGTGAGTGAGTCAGGAGGTGCATAATAAACCAAATGGATTAACCCCTCATTTTGTTGGCTGCAAGTTAATCTTAAGGGGAAAATGTAATATTTCATGCTCTGTATATAATAAAAAGAGGAAGATCTTAAAAGTGGGACAGAAGATTTAAGCTTTAAACTTCTGTTTACTTTAATGGGTGTTATGCAGCTTAACCCTGTGAAAACATGTCCTTACACAACCATTAAGGATGAAGATTTGATTTTTAAATCTTTCATGTACTACACATCCTGGCTTGCATGTCACATAATTGTGCCAAACTGTGCAGTGTGTGCCAGTATCTTTTTCATTTTCAGTGCTCTGGCCCCTAATTTGTGTTGACAGTTTAGTCTTGAACTAATATAGCTGCATCACCACCAGTATTAGAAAAAATTCATCTGTGCTGGCAAGTGCTTCCATTCCACATGGAGGAGACAGTTCTACTCATTGATAGGTGCAATTAAAACTAAATTATTCTAATTGTAAAAAAATCTTTTGCCAAGACAATATCTTACATGGGAGGGAAGAGTATACTTGTAGGTCGCTGCATATGTGATATTTCCCCACCTTTAACTTTTCATCTCTAACTTTCTATTAAAAAAAAAAAACCAAAAAAACCCCCAAACAAACAAAACCCCACAAACAAAAAGGAATAAAAACAGTTTGGGGAATTGATTCTAGTGAGGCCAGATTTTTACCAAACCTTTGAAGTTGTCATCTTTGTAATGTGTAATGCTTGGTAATATCGTAAAACCCTCCAAATCATCGTGAGTGAGGATTCTTCTGGTGTAGATAGAGCTGTGCAATTACCATGAGATACATCACCCTGGAAAGGGGCCAGGTGACAACCTAGAGGAGTCAGGACACTGCCAGCAACTGGGAATGAAGGAATAAGGGCTGTTACTGCTGCTGTAAGTGCACAGGATGTTTCACAACTTACACAGGTCTTCCCTCTTTGCTGACGTTGAAATATTGACTCACCAACTGTTTAAACCTATGAAAATGCAAGAATAATTTTGACCATTTTAACCCCTTCCCAGAACTGTGAGACCCATGGTACATTTTCTGTTTTGGTTTTTTCCTTCTTTTTTAGTTTAAATCTGTACTTGTACAAAGCTCCCATGAAATAGGATGTTTGATTTCCATTTTACGGGGAAGAAAACGACTAGAAAGACCTTAAATGAAGTTTGTGACAGTTTTAGAAATAAAGAGCAGATCACGCTCATTGGAAAGGACAGAAAGAAGCTGACACTTTCCTTGTTAAGCCAATGAAAGAAATGTGTCCTTACTTCCACATATATTTTGTGGGATTGGGAGACACTGGATACTTATACAATTTCACATGCCTAGTGCAGAGCTGACTGGTACTATAATCCTTGGAAAACGTGTTTACTGTAGGCTTTTATAGTACTTTTTGAACTAACAGAAGGAGCAGGTAGTTACCTAGTTTAATTGAGGGGTTTAGCTACCTTTTTTTTTCCTCAGTAATTTCTCTTTTAAGGTGGAAATAAACTAATTGAGGTTTTTTGCCTTAAAAACAGCAAATTTAAATGCATGTTGACATTTCCTGATGGTGTGCTGTTAAATATAGGACCTGACTGTCCTTTGGGAGAATAAGATTGTGTTGAAAATAAGGTGCTGTACAGACAAGGCACATGTGACATTCTGTGCATAAATCTCCAAACAGCTGAGCACCAAAAATGTCAGGACAAGTATAGAATGCAAGCAAGTTTGAAGCCCGTTCCACATATGCAACAAGTATCTACAAACAATTGCTAGAAATAGCTGACAGAAGAGAATTTCTTAAGGTCTGATTACAGAATTATGGAATGCATCAGGGAATACCAGTTCTAAATCTAACCTTGACAGAGATTTCTTGTGTGACTTTATTTCATCTATCCTCTGTCATTTTCTGCATAAAGTATGAATATGTTGCAACACTGATCTTAATATTCCCATAGCAATAAATTTTTCACCGATACATTGAAGACAGTGAAAATAGGAGAGTGAGTATTCTTTTTCTAGTTATTAAAAGTTTTCTGGGTTTACATAGTTTTCTTTCCAAAAAGGCATAAGAAATTCTAGCTGCACTTGAGTGAAAGAAAGTTATATCGGATCAGTAGTGATAAAGTGCTAGGTCTCTTGAAGTCAGTATTAGACTCAGGCAGCTCTGGTGGCAGTCGAGAATCCCTTGACAGGCCTGTAGTTTCCAGGGTCCTCCTCCTTGCCCTTCTTGCCCTTTGCCCACCTCATCAGTTGTCTGGTCTTCTAGTTCCAGAGCCTCATGCCTGTTGTAGAAGGTGCCAGTCCTACCTGTCAAATTCTGAGAAGGAGGAGGAATTTTCCTCCTGGTACGTGCAGTGACCTGCTTGCAACCTTCATCTTTAACAGACCCTTCACAAACAGTCCTTTGACTAATTACCCTGCACGGTTCTGAGTCCACTTGTTTCTCCACCACCATGGAGGTTTGAGACTCCTGAGAGTCTTGAGGCTGTAGCATCTCGAATACTACAAAGCCTGTTCACTTTCTCCTGTAGCTCCTTCACCTGGTGACACAGCTCTTCAACCACAGCACACCCTCTGCAAAAGAACTGTTTGTCAGCCCCAGGCTCTCAAAGAGGTATCAGGCACTCCTAACTCCTAACCTATGATCTGGAGAGCTGCATCTTCCATCAGCAGGTCTGTCTGTCTGGAGGCCTCTGATAAGGATGGTACAGTGACTCTTGCAGCTACAGGGGCTAAAGTTATGGAGAAGATTATTCTGGGAGGTACTGAAAAACATCTGAAAGACAACGCAGTCATCGGTCACAGCCAGCACAGCTTCATGAGAATAAAGTCCTACTTATCCAGCCTGATTTCTTTTTATGACAAGCTTACCCACTTAGATGACCAAGGGAAGCCAGTTGATGTCATCTTTCTGGATTCCAGTAAAGCTTTTGATACTGTCTCTCACAGGATCCTTCTGGACAAAATGTCCAGCTCACAGCTCGTTAAACACATCATGTGGTGGGTGAGCAATTGGCTTACAGGTCAAGCACAAAGGGTAACAGTGAATGGGGAAACATCAGACTGGTGACCTGTCACTAGTGGGTTTCTGCAGGGCTCCATCTTAGGCCCTGTGCTCTTCAGTTTCTTCATAAATGACTTGGACACAGGACTGGAAGGGATACTAAGCAGTTTTCCAGATGACACAAAACTGGGAGGAGCTGTTGACTCCCTCGAAGGCACGGAGGCCCTGTAGAGAGACCTCAACAAATT
>VXAY01012532.1:383993-427931 GCA_013399855.1 Oxyruncus cristatus
TAAAGAATAGTGGAAATCAGCTGATATGAAAGTTAAAAGATTTCATGATGGTGTAGGATTCTGTTTGGTGAATGTGTTTTACAGGGTAAACATTGTCTAGAATCAGGATATAATATTGGAATGTGCCAGTGGCTGCCACTTCATCTACTGCACAGGGAAAACATCAGCTCCACTTGTTAAAAGTAATCCCTATATTCTAAGGGATTCAAGGATGGGGGTTTGGTGCCAGGTAAGTTAAGAGGTAGAACTAGTAGGGTCCACAGGAAGAGGGAGAATCAAGGGATACTTATCATAAAATTATTTCAAACTCTACCTGTATTTGAATCTATCAGGGAAATTCCGTTTCCCTGCAGTAAAGGAGAAAATGAAAAAAAAAGGTTAAGGTTGCTGCACCCATGCATCTTAGTTTAGTACAGGAAGAGGTCCTAATCAGTATCCAGCTCTGCCTCTTCTTAAGAGACCATCCAAAATCCATTTAACAAAGGCTCTAAGAACATTTGAGCTGTCATCCTCAATTCTGAGAGAGGAGAACTGCTCCAGAAAACCTTTGTTCCAGTGTGGAGGTGAAAAATGAGTTGCCAGTGAATGCCATCCAGAAAAGGAGAGAACACAGCTTGGCTGGACCAGGTAGACTGCCAATAGCTGGGGGAATAATCAAATCAGGACTGAAAATGGACTTGATACCAACTAACTTGTAGTATATGTGACTCCCAAAACTGAACAGCCCTCATATGAACTGGGAAAACTCTAATTTCTATTTGTCAGACTAGGAAGTGCATAGCAGGAGGTTGAAAGAAAGATTCACTAAAACTTCAGACATTGCTTTTCCACAAGGTACACTGTCCTTAAAAGAAAGGAGAACTTTACTGATCCGCTTGGTCTACTCTGTGTCAGACTAGTGATGTGCAGCTTTTGTGTGCATAGGTGCTATGTGAAAAGTTTGGCCTTCTTTTGGCAGCTTTCCTTGCTATTTCTACTGTGTAAAAGCAATTTTAGAGGGATGTAGAACAAAGTTGTTGGCAATAAAGCCTGCATTTAAATTGAAGCATAGCAAGAACCACATGGTAAAGTATAGTGTGATGGCAAATCATCATTAATCACTCTTATTTTCTGGAGCAGAGCATTATTGTTAATAACAGCATATGGTAACTCTGATGGAATACGTAGATTGGAAGGCAAGAAACCATTTGCATGTTGTCAGACATACCAGTCTATTAGGGTTATTTGTTTAATTGTAAATTTGCTTCAGATTTAATGGTAGACACCTTATTTTTTTCTGGTTTCTTCTCCTGTCAGCAACTGCATAAACTCAGCTTCTTGTTGTCTTAAAGTTCAGGAAGAAATACTTTCTAGTTGTTGCAAGCTGGATACATTTATGAGCACTTTATTCCATAGCTACTCAAAGTATTCTGTAAACACCTCCAAAAATTGGTCAAAGTTTCAGCCTGAATGAAAGTATGTGGCTATCTATTGTCATAACAAACGATCTGCTACTATATATGCAATATGGTTTGTGATAAGCATCTGGCTTCACCCTATTTTAGAGCTTTTTCTTCAGTAAAGATCACTTGAATTAGGAAAATTAAAAACATACAAAATCTAGACGTGCTGAAATACTAGTGATCTTACGTTTAAACCAGGTTTGTGTAGGGGTAAATATACAGAAAGATAAGCATCCTGCACCATGTTATCTTTACTTTCTTGGCCATTTCTACCCATTGACTAAAATGTTACCATTCAGGCATGAAATGTATATAATTAAATTCAAATGCCAGTATAAAAAAGCAACTCTGTCCGATGGAATTGTTTATTTTCTCCAAAATCTTTCTACTTTGTCTTATATGGTAACACGTATAGTAAAATGCATTAAAAGGAGATCACTATTCACACACTGAATCCACACATTTTGTTTGGATGCAGACCTTTGTGTTTATAAAACAAGTCTGTATTTGCCTTTTTCACCTCTGTAAATGCCTCACTGTAAATGTGTGCCTAGCTTTCCTTAGTGTTCTTGGCAATTGCTTTTCCAACCTATCACTCACATTTAATCTCTCTCTTAAGAATTAGCACAGATTTCAAGTCTGCAAGGAATCTCCTTTTCCTGACCTGCTTGTGGAAGCTGTAGACTTCAAACTGGTAAGTGATGTATCCAGTCTGCAACTTCTGAGCTAGATATTTTTTGGAAAAATTATCTAGGCTTTATTTAAAGACTGCAAATGATGTAAAATTCAATGCCTCACTGGAAAAGCTATTTCAATGGTTAGATAGTCTGTGTTAAAAATGTCTTCCTCAATATTCGTCTGAATTTGTCTTACATTAGCCTCCAACCATTGCATACTGTGAAGTTTCTGCCTGTTAATGACGCTTATATTTTAAGAAATTTATTCCACACTTAACTACAGAAAGTAATGCAATCACCTTATTTTTCTCTTAAATAAACACCAGATGTGGACATCATCATCAAATAATGATTTCACAAATGTCATGCCGAGAAAAGCAGTAGAAAATGACAGTATCTACACTTGCACCTTTCAGTCCTTATGTTCTAATTACACATAAGAGATTCACCATGACATTCCCAAAAATTACATTTACTAGAAGGCAATTTCAACTGATTATCATTCAGATGGCTGTCTCAGTACCTTTTTCTTAGTCACTGTTTTTTAAAAATCACTTTCCAGTTTGTGTAGCTTATTGACCTTATTTTTTTCTACACAAACTTTGCACAGAACATGGATATTGATAAGAACTAATCTTTCATTATTCAATACTGCAATGGGTTGACCTTGGCTGAGTGCCAAGTGACCACCCACCCACTTTCTCTCTTCTGCTCCTCAGCAGAACAAGGGAACAATATAAGATGAAAAATCTCATGGGTTGAGTGAGGCAGATCTTTCACCAACTGCTGTCACAGGCAAAACATATTCAACTTGAGGAATATTAATTTAGTTTATTGGCAATTAAAAATAGAGTAGAATAGTGAGAAACAGAACCAAACCTAAACACACCTTCTCACCACTCCTACTTCTTTTCAAGTTCAAATTCTTCTGACTCCTCTACCTCTGTCCCCCTAGTCCAGAGTGGTGTTTTGGGGTGGGTAATGGGGTTGTGGTCTATTCATAATGCTTCAGGTCTGCTGCTCCTTCCTCCTCATGCTCTTCCCCTGTTCATTGTGGGGTCCTTCCCATGGGCTACAGCTCTTTGGGAACTGCTACCGTGGCAGTCCCCCACAGGCTACAGTTTCCTTCAGTTACATCTATTCTGCTTCAGCATCAGGTCCTTCATGGGATGGGCTGCAGAGGGCCAGCCTACCCCACCATGATCTCCTCCATTGATTGCAGGGGAACCTCAGCTCTAGCATCTGAAACACCTCATCCCGCTCCTTCTTCCCTGACCTTGGTGCCTGCACATCTGTTTCTCTCACATTTCTTTCACTCCTCTCTCCCAGCTGCCATGTAACATTTTTTACTCTTCTTTAAATCTGTTTTGCCAGAGGTGCCACCACCTCAGCCAGAGCCTCAGCTGTGCCCTGCAGGACAGTCTGCCATCTGGAACTGCTTGTGACGAGCCCAGGGCAGCCCTGGCCTCTCCTCAAGGGGCCTCTGCAACCCCCACTGCCAGCACTGGGTCATCTGCGTCCCAGACATCCACACCTCACCTCTGTGAAACACATATTGAAGAATTATCATAAAGTACACATTCATCATACAGTCTGCACAAGCTTCACTCCCATCAATAAACAGAATTGCCCACACCAAGGTCGAACAGATATCTGACTGCACCAACTACGGCAGACAACACATGCACACCACACCCCTCGTTCCTACACCAAATTACGACAAAACATTCCCCAGAAATATTCTGCTTTCTGGCAGTGTCCAGATCAAGATTTGCCCATTACCTGCTGTTCTTTTCTTGAATTCCTCCAGAGCCCATGTGCGGGACTAGAAAAATCTGTGGTGTGCTAACCTGCTCTGACCTCACAGCAGCCACCCCAGCAGCTCCCCTGCTGCCAAACTCTGTCACATAAATCAAATACAAAAACACCCTTTCTCTTTTTGTGTCATCTACAAATTTAATGAAGAAGAATTTTATGTTTTCTCTCAATGAACATACTAAAAATCATTAGCCACATATATATTAAATAGATTTCTTTGTATTCTTTATTTTCATTTTTTATTTTTAACTGTCCTTTCAGCTTAATGACAAATGCATGGTGTATTTGTATCTACTCATTTTCCCTAGATAACTGATAAGTGTATTTAAAACTTCCAAATCATGTACCAGTTTTGTGGCAAGCAGCAATTAATCATCTTTCTAGAATTTCAATACTTTTTTTCATAAGCCTTTGATAGTGTTCCTTCAGACAGTTTTCATACAACATAATAACATTTGTTCCAGATGATTTAACTTACTGTGGATAAGAAAACACACTACTGAAAGTTACACTAAAGCATAGGGCTATATTTTAACTGCAAGACTTATTAATAACTTGAAACTGTGCTAAAACACCCTCTGGTGCAGTAAGGATGGACAAAAAAGCAAAGAATGTTTTTCTTCTTTTTTTTTTTCTTCCCTCCCCTCCTCTGCTTAGGAAAAGTTCATTTTCACAAATGTTTTTCAGAAACTGTGCTTGAGGCAGCGGAGGCTGCAGAGTGTCCAGAGCAAACAATCCCTCCCTTCTTCAATGAAGGACACAGAATCCTTGTCTGAATAGGTCAAAACCCAGCAGCATTGGCACTGTTGAAATAGTGGAAGTATGGCAAAAGGAAACTGAGAATAGGTTTAATGATTCTCACACTTAGTCTTGTATCTTGTAGAATATAGTCTGTAGGACTTTATCCAGGAATGTGCAAAAGTGTAGCCTTTGGCTGCACTAACAGATGTTCATCCTTCCTTTCCCTCATTGTAAGAATCATCTTCTCTTAGCCTATTACTATGTCAATGCTTTTATTGCTGTGACAACCCTGTGACACTATATGTCAGCCTTCGAATCATGAGGGATTTGCAGTCCTGGTGTAGGGTCTGCTTGAAGTTTATCTCTTTCAATGAAATGAGAGAGTACCATTTTTCTCAATCATGAGTCCTTGTGCCAGCTGACTTGGAGAGAATAGGAAAGAAATTGTCTCTTAGTATGAAAACATTAGCCAAATCATCAGGCAACAGAAACACATGTTCACTGCTATTGCCATCCATACGAGATTTAAAAGGATCTTTAAACCTTTGGGGTTGCTACTATAATCATAACCAAAGGTAATACTTTGAAATAAAATACTCTATTTAAAAAGAGAATGGCATATTATTGTTCCAATAGTGGGAAATACAATACTCATTAGTATGATTTTATGTCTTCAAAGTCTCTTTCTCACATGCATACTTACTGTAAATGTGGATCAGAATAACTTTATACGGCATTCTTAAAGGTTTTTTTTAAGTAGATGAAGGTGGCATGGTATTTCAGTATCAGAAATGCTGTTTTTCCTTAGTTCTGGTCCACGTATTGTAACCTGAAAATTACTCTGAAAGAAGAAATAGAGCTATTTATTGTAGTGATACTTCAAATAAGCAGATTCAAGGGAATGCTATGAATAAAATCTTACTAGCAAATTTAAAACTCTAAAAACAGAATAAGTAAAAATACCCCAAACACATCCTGGCAGCCTCATTTCACCAGACTCACACTCCAGTTTCTTATTTTTCACTGCTTTCAAGTTAAAGTTAATGAACAACTGAAATAGAAAAGGCATTTAAGGCCAAATACATACCTTTAAGCCTTTGATGAGTTAAAAATCTAATCTTCTTCTACAGGAACCTTCAGAAAGGTATGCAATCTTCAGTGTTTACCATGACTTACTGAGTACAGAAAAAGAACAGGTTCCTACCTCATGTAGCTTATAAGAGTACATAAAATAAAGATGAAATCGATCCTGCCTATTTGGTCTGTTAAGGAACTTCAATAGCTACTTTCATGGGACTCCAGGAAAGTTGCTAGAAATTTGATTTTTCTCACTTATTCTGCTGCTTATTGAATATTAATTTTGTCCTTTGGCATAAATATATATGCAAAGAAAACAGCTTTTGTATGAACAAACTTCTGTGGCCTGTTGTAGCCACATGTCAGTCAAGAGGGAATCAATCAGGGAATAAAGAGTATTGTCTTGGCTTGTTTAAGGGTATGTATTTGCCAATGTCATGTCAATAACAATAAAAAAAGAGATCTGTGTTTTTAGTGTGTTTTCAACTTCTGTATTGAGAAATTGTAGGAAAAAAAACCCCAAACTGTGCTGCAAATAAAAAAAAATGACAGCTTTTGTCTTTGCCTATGGAAAAGAATGGTTTCCCATTTTGATTTGTATATTTATAATGAAGATCAGATCTCTTCCATTGGAGGAGGTTTTAGACATGAACAAACTCAATTCTTACAGCTTTTCGTGCTATTATTTTTGCACTCTGAATCAAATTCTATTTTATTTGCTTGGAGTTTAATATTGCAGTTCCCAGTATTAATTTTTTTATTTAGTTAGTTTCAATTTTTAAGTCTTCAGATTTTGTTCATAATAATATATTCAACCACTTTACTTTTAATTATGTTTCCAGTTTTAACTGCACATCATTTCACTTAGGTCAACTTTCTTACACATTTCTGATTCCTTTGAAGGGCCTTTGGTTCTGAAGTAAATCTGCCTCTTTTTATTTCTTTCTTCCCTTGTAAATTCTGCTCAATTTATTCTATCCAGTCTGGTTCTGATTTATGTTTCATTTATTTACATTTCACTATTTTCACCTTTTAAACTTTTTTCACCCTGTGATTTCTCATTTTCCAATTCTTTTCAACTGCTTGCAAGTACCTCCCCCACACCTATTAAAAAACCTTGGTTTTTATTGTATTAGCCTTTTTCCTCCACAATGAAAGACGTCTTCCTTCAAATATTTTTCTTTTTTTTTGAACACAGTTTGTTTTATTTTCACCTTCCTTGCCTAGTCCTTATAAAACCAGTTGAAAACTGATGCTCTTTAAAATATGGTTTGTGATTTTCCTATTATGTTTAGCACCTAAGATAGCTAGCTTTTCCCTACCCAACACTTTGAAATGATTCAAGGTTTTATTGACATCTCATTTTACAAAATAAAAAAGAGAGGGTGGGAGCATATCAGTCTCAGATGGTATGTTTCTACTCACCATTTGACTGTGTTAAAAATGAAAAAGGAAATGAAGATCTGTTTTGCTTTGTAGTAAGATTGGCCCCAACATGGAAAGAGAAAAAAGGACTTGTTATAAAGGGAGACAACTGATAAAAATCGTGATGGAATATTGAAAATAACATTAAAGGCAACATTGTGGCTCTATTATTCTTTTTTTCCAAGCTGTTAAAAATGATATGAAGATGTAAGCCTCTTCTCCATTACATTTCACACTTTTTGGAAAAGTGAGACAAAAGTCTTACCCTATCTCATATTTCTGTTTTGCAAATCTATTTTCTATTTCAAGACTGCATTTTATTAACTATTTCTGAAGTCTAATAAAATTTTCTTCTACATATACTGCAATTCTACATTTCCTTTTAGATTTCAATTTCACACCATTTGAAATGGGTACAGCTTTTAAAACTGAACCAGTGTGGTGAATACACACTGTGCAGCATGGGACAGGTACACTGCTCGGAGGAAAGATTCACATTTATTTTACAGGACACAAAAGTGGTCAGAATGTTGTTGTTGGGTTTTTTTTTTCAGATTATAATCATACAACGACATCTGGAATATTCAATGACTTTCACAGGAATTTCTTGTTGTCCTCTATATTCTGTTTATTTTAGCTAGCTTTGTAGTGTCAGCACCTGTTTCCCTCTGGTGTAAAGCACAGGTAAAGATTTAAGCATTTTGATCTTTAATCTTTATTGGCATGACAACGTTGGTGCACAGATGTTCCCAAAGCTACAGTATACATTACAGTTGTATTGGGTGGGTGTGGAAACATGGTTTATCCAACCTTCATTCCATGAGGCAGAACGGGTGAATGTGTGTCAGTAACAATTCATTACATGAATTGGTATCTATTGCAGCATCCCCTATTAAAGTACATTGCTTTATACAGGATGACTCTCCACATTTCCACATTAATTGCATTCCCTACTCACAGCACGAAGCAGAGAGGAAATCTGTCTCATTATTGTAATTTGACCAGAAGTACCTGTACAGACCACACAGTGAAATGTTTCTCAAGGTCAAAACAGGAAAGTGGGATTTTTAATGTGGGATTTAATATTTGTACTTTCATAAACTGAGTTACTGTTTATTTAAGAAAAAATTAAATCATTACTTCTTTTATAGCTTATACAAGTTTCAGGCAACTCAGGCTTCTTTTCAGGCAACTCAGGCTTCTTATGTAGTTTAGATAACTACATAACCTAAAAACTTACAAATCTCTGTGCTTTCTAAGGTCATATTATTACCTTTGAAACAAAATGAAACACCAAATTGATGTTTGCGTGCAACCAAAAATTTCATTATAATGACCTTGGGATTTTTTCTCCCTTTTTGGGCTCATATTTTCCCTGAAGTGCTTCAGCTGCAGATAAATAAGGAGAATGATTCAAAGGCTCTTTAAAAATTCAGAATAGAATTGCAGAACATGAAAACTTATTATCCTGGCAACCACTGTCATTAAATACTATGTTTGATGGCAGAAAAATGAATAAGTGGTTGCTCCTTTGGGTGGGCAACCTAAATCATGCAGTATTTGGCTTATTATTTGTGCTAAGAAATATATTCTATCAATATTTTTTCAATAGCTAAATTAGTTTTCAATGAAATGAAAAGAGTGCATAGTTTTCTCAAACACTCCTTTGACCAAAACGTAATTTTGGCATGAATGATGAATCTTTAGCCAACACATACACAAATTTCTGAATTTTATGAACAAAAATGTCTCCGTTTCCTCTTCCTAAAGAAGAAAACTCACTGTTTGGGTTTTTAGATTTGACAAAAAAATGTAGATTTCACATTAAAAATTGTAGAGGAAAGGGCAAAATATGCTTATGAGGAGCATTCTCCATCTTTACTTTCCAATTAACTTTACTATTTTGCAAGAGGCTGAGTTTATAAAAGTCTGCAAGTAATAAAATTACACCCTGTAGACTGCCATTTGAACTTGTTCAATTTCTCAGTTGTTTTAACTGAAATCCTGAGACTTGCACATTTTTATTACTGATTCACATTATTAGGGTTAATAAGCATTTGCATTTTATTGACTTGTCTAAATTTGGTTCCTATAACATTATTAACAATAATGTAAAATTGACATTTTTCTGCTGATATATATGAGTTCTATATTAAGTGAATAAATCATCATATGTGCAATTCTTTTCATTTAGTATTATCAGACTTGCAGCAATTTCATGAGAGCAAGTCTACTTCAAGAATGAGGACTTGCACAGGTCTGAGCTCGCATGCCAACAGAGGCTAAATAAATGAATCAGTGTATGTTTTCACACTAAGAAATATATTTCAGAAAGTTATTTAATAGTCAATCTTTGTAATACATGCAATATAATAAAAAATACCAGTTAATCACTTTGCCCCTATATGTCATCTGATGGAATGTGTGCAATTACATGGATAACACAGAGGAAATATATTTTTACTCCTGGGGGTATCTATGTGAAATTACAGTGTAAAAGCTCACTTTTTCTGGGTGTTGCTTAGTTCTCATTCTTGTACTTTTCAGAAGTAGCTGTGTACTAAACAGAAAAAAAAATTGTAACAGGTACCTAAACAGCTGTCCTCACTGTCAGCACCTTCAAATATAAAGATATCCCAAAATTTCTTCAAGATGATGAAGGGAAAAGAGATGCTAAGGAAAATGCAATAGTTAAAAAATGAAATGTCTGTAGTTGATCAGACTAAAAATTTTCCCTTTAACCCCTCGCTTCCTTCATGCTAGCTTAAGGTAATAAAACCACATAACAAAATGTGTGAATTCAATATATTACATAAAAACTCAATATGAAAACTCCTTGGTTTATGTTTCTATATATTGCATAGCCACAAATGTATAACTAGATGGACAGATAGGTAAACAAAAGCATAAGCCAGAGACTCTCAGCAGGGGAGTAATCTACCATCTCAGCAAGAAAGAGCTCAGGGCAAAAGGCAGTGAAAATATAAAAGAAAAAATATCTGGATAACATGAAAACTCGAATTTGAAGTTTAGTACAGAGTTCCAACAGAGATGGGAAACTAACTATATTACATTACTGCAGGACAGTATTGTCTGTTCTTTTTGTTGGTCTCTCTGGATTTCATTTACACTAAAAATTTGGAAAAAATAAGTTTTTCCTGAAGGGCAGATTTCTAAGTGACAAAGTGGTACGGGAAGTACCATAATTTTCTTCTTTGAACAGCATCCCATTGTGCCAGAAATGCAATATTATAGTTTCAAATAAAAAAAGGAAAAATACTATTTTGTTTTTCCGTATGACATTTTTTTTTTGCTGCTCACTGGTGAGGTAACATTTATTAAAGAGGGCATAAATATCTGCCCTGTTCTGTGGAAAGCATAGTTGGTTTATTTGTATTATTTATTAAATGAATTTACTAATTCAGAGTCAGATGCAGGTCACCATGAAGAAATTCAGCAGGGTTCTAAGTTGACTGATTTCAAGGGGGTAAAACATCAGTACTATGAGAACATTGTCTTTGAACAGCTGTCTAAAAGCTGATCACTGTACCTGACCTTTCTTCACACAGTGTACAATGGACATACTGCCAGGGTACACATGGCAACCCTGTCTTTACACTGGTTGAGACTTCGCGTCAGGACTACCCAATGGGTCACCCTTACCGGCCTAATTTCTGGCTAGGCAAGTCATTCCCCAGTATCAAACCATCTGTGCTTGATGTGCTGCAACAAGAACAACAGCAAAGAAAAAAGGGGCTCTCTAAACTCCTATTTTGTAGAAGCTGGGTTAGTATGTGAGTTGAAAAGGTGCTCAGCTGTATGATTAGGAGAGCGAGGTATTAATGTGTTTGTGGATAGAAGATGGGTGCCATCACAGCTCTAGCATCAGATGTCTTGGCAAGTTTATGAAAGGAGACTTGTACAACATCTGGATTTGATAAGAAACACACATAGGAATAATACCATGAATGGACTACAAAAGTAAGACACAAGAATGCTGTTGCTAAGGGTGCAAGAGCATATATAATAAATGCTTTGTGGACTGGATGTTTACAGTGAACTCCTTAAATCCAAGCAGGTGAAACATCTTACATGACATCCATCCATGACTTTTTTGTAGCATTGACAAAAAGAAATAGAAACAGAAAGATGTTACTTCTGCTGAGTCAATCAGTTCTAGGGGATTCTTATGCTCATTTCCCTCTGAGGCCTAGATACAACATATCCAGAAAAACATCTGTGGGAACTATCTGAGACTGCCTTGGGATGCCTCCAAAATCAGGCTAAAAGACTATTATTTATCAATAATGATCTATTGGAAGCTTAGTGTAGAGGGAACACAGGAGTATCACAGTTGGGCTTCACCCCTAGTAAGTCTTCAGGCGACAGAGTCAGAAAATATCATCTGTACCAGTCATAGCAAAGAGGTCTACAATAGTTCTTGTATCTGCCTTTGACCTCTACTTTTGACTCTTGTCAGTCAGTTCCCAGCATTTGAAACAAGCTGATTTAAGTAAAAATGAACTGTTTTTTTAACCATATAAAACCAGTTTTGTGTACAAAAGAAAAACATGGTATTCAGACTTTACGCAAAGCAGCCTCACCTCAATTGCTATGTTCAAGTTAGCACCATTAGCATCTCACATTGTTTCTACCAGGATCGGCCTTGATTTTAAGCTGCTTGGGCTTTCAGCTGGGAGAGGTTTACACCAAAACTAATATACATGCTCTTTTCTACTTTGAAAGAAGACTAGATATTTTTACTATTCCCCATACCTCACAGAAGGTTAAATGTAAATCCAGAGCCTTAGAGTTAACTGGTTCTTACAAGAAGGGCAGTAGCTTTGGAATTATAAGAATATTCATATTCCAACTTGACTTCTTACAAGCCAACACTCCTTACTCTCAGTTTCACCTACCTGTTTTTCCTAGTTATGCAGTCATAACATGCTGCTTCATATATATGTCAAAGGAATTCATACAGACCACTGAAATTTGCATTATTCTGATCCATCCTGAGCTGTCCTCTCCTGATCCCTCCCAAGCTGATTAAAAAAAAAAAAAATGCAACCAACAACCCACCTCAGCAAGGAGGCAAAGAGATAAATCCCTTAGCAGAAGAGGTAAAACCAAAATATCCTACGAATTTATTAAGCTTTATTACCTAGTTAATAGTCATCTGCCTTCTGTATCTTTGTATATACTCTAGAGCATCCCTGAATGGGCCTATTAAGCTGGCTTCTGAACTTGCTAGAAGCTGGAAGGTTTGGGGACTGATTACTGGGCATCCTCTTCCTCTTCTGAGTTATTCATAATCTTTTTTCATCCTTAGCCTGGTTTCATGTCTAATATATGTATGCCTTAAGATTTACATCGTTATCTCTTAATTACTTTCTAGATTTTAGACTGTGGATTTAAATTCATATTCCTTTGATGGCTCAGTTCAGTTGAAAAAATTGTTATAGTTTAACGAGCTGTAGAATCTATATAACTGCAGGTATTTTTTTCATTTTTCTGAGAGAGGGTTACTTTTTCATTTTTTGAACTGCTAGCCCTCTTTTTTCTGCCAGACCTGAGCAGTTTAATTATATCTTTAAACCTTGTTAGAGCTGTTATTAACATATATTTAATATTTTATGTAAATAATTTACATACACAAGCATTTAACCAAAGTTCTGATTATCTATTTTTGACTTCTTTTCCATAAAACCTTTACTACACAAGCTTTTAGTGTTATTAAGAGATGTGTTAACCACGCACTTTGTTCAGGCTACCTCACTGAACTTGTATCTCTTCGTTTTTCTATTTGACCTCATGACATTCAACAAGGCCAAGTGCAATGCCCTCCCCCTGGAATTAGGGCAACTAGACCGTGGCAGAAAGTGCCACATCCAGCCTCTCCTTAAATACCTCCAGGTTTACCACCATGAACGCATTTTGATGCTTCCTTATTGGTTTAGAGATGAAGTTTGAAAAGGATACAACTGCCTTCCTCAACCTCATTTGACAAAAGGTGTGGAATACAGGGACTGTCAATGATTGCTTAAAACAGGCTAGCCAATGGCAGCTCAACAGTTCCTAAAATGAGATAAAATCAGGTCAGGAGAAGGCAACTGTGGGTAAGTTCTGAGGCACTGCACTGTCAGGCTGGATAACAACCTTTTATGAGTAGGAACAAAGTCATATTTACTGAGCTGCATCTACACTACGATCCACTTTTAAGCCTTGGTTTCTTAGTTCCTACCAATACCATGTCTGCTTTTTTTCCTAATTTTCAATACTGCACATTACCACTAAGGGAAGCCCTCTTCTGTATGGCAGTCATTTGTCCAGCAGCCACATTAAATGCCTATTGCAACAAAAAAAACAATGATTTTTTCACTTTCACGATGACCCTCATTAGGGTGGCTTATGAAATACCTTGTTTCTTGTTGGAGTTAAACACATGTTCGTTAGGTTGCATCTCTTCCCTTCTAAAGACCTGTTGTTTCTCACAGAGCAAACAGGTTTCTGGAGAAGTGAATAGCAAAGGTAATCAGTGATGCACCTAGGCTGTGTTGTGTGAGCTGTTGAGCATCTGTATTACGTATTTGTAGCCAAATATATGTTGAGTATTTTTTGTCCCTTTGACAAATGAAGAATGAGGAGTCTGGGGGTTCACAAGAACCTGAGAGGAAACACAGCCAGGACAGCTGACCTCTGCTGGTCAAAAGGATATCATACCATCTAGCAGCATACTTAGAGTATAAACTAGGGTGAAAGCCCGCCAGGGACTGCTGCTGCTGGAGAACTGGCTGGGTATTAGTCGGCTGGTGGAGCAATTGCATTGGCATTGTGCATCATGTTATGTGTATTCTAATTCTTTTATGATGATGGTGATGATTATCCATTCCTTTTCTGTCCTATTAAATCTCTTTATCTCAACCCAGGAATTTTAACTTTTCATCCCCCAAATACTCTCCCTATCCCACCAGGAGTGGGGACTGAGCTAATGGCTGTTGTGATTAGCTGCCTGCTGGGTTAAACCATGAAAACTAGTTGAGGGAGAAATTATATTTCCTTAGATACAACGTCTTTGAAAAAAAGACTATAACAAAGAAAGGACCAAAATTCTGTATGCTTACTAGAAAGGAAAAGAAAGATTTAACAAAACGGGGAATTTCTTATATCCTAAAAAGTTAAAATGGTCCTTCCAACAAACAAACCATTAAAAAAAGGATGTGAGCCATAATGTTATAGTGAGGTACAAATGCAGTTTATGACCTACTACCAGACATCCCTCTCTGTCTCTGTCTCTGTCTCTGTCTCTGTCTCTGTCTCTGTCTCTGTCTCTGTCTCTGTCTCTGTCTCTGTCTCTGTCTCTGTCTCTGTCTCTGTCTCTGTCTCTGTCTCTCTATCTATCCAATCCCATTGACTACTGCTGTGTGATAGCTGTCTGGGTGTAAGAGCCTGATTGAGTACTATTTAAACTACTATTTAAACTTGAATTTCACTTCATTAAATTGGAGGCCTCTTGGTAGAAATTTAGTCAGTTAATATACTAAGTGACTCAATAAATTCTGCTCTTGAAATAAAAAAAAACAAAGAATAAAGGTGTCATGGTTTAGTCCATGAGCTTGCTGTTGTCTATCACATATTTTATGGGAAGGTTGCAGTAATTAATGTTCCTAGTTATGAGTTTCCACATTTTTGGAAGATGATGTTTTTAGCAACATAGTAGTCTGCAGTTTCTTTTTTATTTTTGCTGCTGATCTAAGGAATGGAAGTAGTTAAGTCTTGTTTTCCTTATGATTGTTTCTGGTAATGTCTTAATGCATTTTTGTTTTCTACAAACAAGTGATGATAATACCCTCAAGAGTAGTAAAAAACATTTTTGAGAACAAAAGTGGGTGGTTGTGCAATGAGATGGGACTTACTAGTATTCTGTATATAGTAAGCAACAATTCTGTGTGAATGAATGAACTAAGGACAAAAAATCATATGGTCCTCAGCAGTGATTTAGCATGGGTGAAAATAAAATCTTTATTAGCTGATTATCTGTGGAGATTGTGGACGGTGTAGAGAATGACACTGATATGACTGAGGAAGCACTAAAGCTACACTCTGTGTACTCATAGAGTACTATTGCTCTATTCTTTGTGTGAATAGGGAAGGGCCTATACAGAGGAAGCAATAAAGAAATGTGAGATCAGGCAGGCTTAAAAATGATTCTGTATTTTAATAGGAAGGCTTGCAACTAAAGCGAGCTGTAGCAGAGTGAAGAGAACATCCTGGATAAACATAAGTACGTATTTATGCATAGATCAACAATTATGAATACAAAAGCTGTAAAAAAGTTAAAAGTTACCATTCAGTTTCGAGGCAAATACTTTGCATGAAATTCTACCACTGAAGATTTGATTTGGATCCAAAAACTATTGAGGAAAAACTTACTAAAGATAAACAAATCAAATGTTATTAAACCCAAACTACTACATCCTGCTAAAAGAAATCACGAACTACAAATCATCAGAATCTAGGGCGTTATCAGAAAAGTGTTAGTATAGCCTTTTCTAGTCCTTTTTTAGGCCTGACCTGTGCAGAAGAGGTCATTGCAAGATGTTGAATGGAACACAGATGTTGTTTCTACCATTTTCCATACCTTTGTGTTGTACCTTTCAAGGCAAATATAGTACTTGATGAGCCAAATCAACACAGAGTCCTTGGTTCCCAAGACTAATGGAAATCACAAAGCGTTTTTTTCACTCTTTTCAATTTTTTTTAAAAATAAACTCTGGGAAGAAACTTAGAATTGTGAGGAAGCAGGTTGGAAAGGAATTTAGTTGTAATCTGTATGAGTTGGAACTGTTATATTTGATGTTCCAAGAAATAGTATGTCTTTCTAAGCATATATTACAATATAGAGAGACATAGGTTAGTGCCTTACATAAGCTGAAGGCTCTGCATTTTTAAAATCAATTTTTGTAAGGAAGTATTTACACAATGATACACTGGCCTTTACTGCTTGCTCATTTCAAATATTATGTTTGAACAGGAGTTTCTTCACAAAAGTAAATAAAAAGGAAAAGGTTCGAAAGTACCACTTGAGATTTTCTATTTAGATTTTTTCCCCTTTTTGCCTTGTTTTCTTGCTTTGCTGCTTGAGCCGTGTGAATGGAAGAAACCTTTTTTTCCTGCTAAGCAGTTCCCTGTCCTTTTTAAGATGTAACTCTCATACTTCCATGAAATTTCACATAAAGTATATATTCTCATGAGTCATGAGAATGCATTAGGATAGCTTCCACACTAAATTTCTAACAGTAGATTATTTTGATAACTGTCATTTGGCAGCAGAACAGTAAAATCATATTTCTTTCTTGTTTTCTAGTGATGGAGGGAGAAAAGAAGAGAAACATATGGATATTGTCATGGATTATCCAAAATTTTACTTGTATCTTATAATCATATCCTGTCACTTGGAGTCTCTTTTCTTAAAGCATAAGGAAAGCACAATTTTTTGTTGGCAGAGAGTGCTAAAAAGTTTTGTGTTTCACAGTTCAGACCTAGAAGTATAGAGAGATTTTTGTATAATTACACAGACCATTTAAGCAATAAACTCATCTCTCTGTTCTCAGGACAAGTCACGTAAGTAAAAGAAAGATGAAGCCCAAAAAGGCACAAATGAAACTGTTTAGAGACAGAATTTTAGCCTTTAAACAGTAAAGGTATTTATTGCAACACTGGAGAGCTCCCCGATTCTCATCGGACAAAGAAGCTCTAGAGTCCTTGGCACAAATCAAGGAATATATACAGTTTTTGTGAGAGGTTGCAACATTTTACATACATATTCATATAATTGCAACATCTAGTTATAATATTCATAACAGGCAGAGTCAGGGTGGAGTCGGGGGGGGGAGTCTTCTTTTTGGGGTGATCTTTGGTGGGAGATCCTGCTACTTCAGTCTCAAGGGGTCACTTTCTTGCTCTTCTTCCTCGGCTGAACTTTTCAACTTCTCTTGATTCTGCTGACTCCATGGTGAGTTTTGCAAGACCTTTGGACTCAAGCCCCTATTTCACCCTTTATCTTTCTGTGTTCTCATCCTATGTCATGTTATGTAGGTGTGTAAGCATTCTTTGGTGCACGGTACCAGCTCTAGCTAATCCCTGAATTCTGGTTTCCTTCAGCTAAGAGCAAGGCCTGCATTCTGAGTTAACTCTTCAGGGCCTTGTTCTGTTTCAAGAGACCTGAATTCTTATTCTTGCTGTAAAGATTTACTTTGTAGAGTATGCCAAATAACCAATGAATTCAATGGGAGTGTCAAAATTCAATGGGAGTGTCATAATCATTCTTCTGAGGATTTGGTTGCACCTTCTCTATCACAAAACCATTAAGTTTTCCCAATTAGAGTGGAACAGCTTATGTCACTGCCTCCAGTCAGTGTATAGTTTGAGCCAAGAAGCTCTGTAGAGAGTTTCACAATTGTTTCAGAAAATCATTTGTTTACAAAAATTCTGTATGGCCAACTAGTATTGGTACACATCTATCTTGCAATCAAAACTTGCTTCTAGGCTTAAGTAAAAAGGCTTTCAAGACAGTGATTGCTGGAAACGCACTATAGCTATGTCATTCTTCAGAATGTGATCATATAATTAGTGTTACGATTTTCTTAACAAAGAATCACATTTTTCTTGGGACCTTAAAAGGATGGTCTAGTCTTGCCTCTCATATCTCTTACAATGGGGTCTAATAGAAAAGCACAAGGACTGAGATTCTTCTGACCTGACGGTTGCAATTCTGAGGACATGAATGATGGCCTGTGTCAGGTGATGAGGCTAAGTGTTCTGAAAACAGAGCAATTAGGTTCTTTAGCACTACAGTGATTTTTATTGGAGTACATGTTTGTGTATGTGTGTGTGCATCAAGTGTCTTGGAAGGGGCCAAGAGACATTAAATATAAATAAAAAGACAACGAGGGAGACAGTAAGGAAGTGTCAGCTGGCCTGGACAATGTACAGATATGAGGAGCATGAATTTAGACCAAGCTAATAATTTTCGGTTATCTTCTAGTCCTAAAAGAGAAGAGCTTTAAAAAGGAATTTTAAGGGGAAGTTGGGATAGCTTTATGAATGTTTACAGGAAATTAATCCCAAGAATATCAAGCAGAAAATATATGCTAAAAGAATCCATCAACGATGATGGAAGCAAGGTTTAATGACCAGTTGAAAGATATTTACCTTCTAAAACTGAAAAAAAAGACAACAACAAGAGCAAAAAGCTGTCTCATTCTAATTACAGAGGCCAGCAGAATATACTAGACGCCATAAAGGGGGTTATTGGATTCAATAAGAAGAATGATAAGTAGGCATATTTTTCACCAAACCAGTCTACCCCAATATTAGGAAGACAGTGGATTCTGAAATAATGCTAGTGGAACACGGAATCATGTTCTTATGATGGATGTAGTTGTTTTCAGAATGATGTATTTTATTGCAAATGCAAGGAGGCTCATTTGAGTTTTGTGTGTGTGGTACATTGGCCCTGCCTTCTGCTTGCCTTCTATACCGTGCTGTATCCCACAAAGCTCAATTTTGAAATACAAGTGTCACTGTTGAAATGCACACAACTACCAGAATAGAACACTTTCATACCTGAACTTATGTGTAAAACCTGCTCCAAAGCCCCATCTCTGTTCCAGTAAATATCTGATATGTTTAAACAAAGACTTTTAAGAAGGAACTGGTACCAGGTCTTTTCTTCATCTCTTTCTGTTTGTTTTTTTTTTCCTTTTCACAAGTCTCATTTGAAACCACCTCCCTCACATTTATGAACACTGCTTCAAATCTCTAGAGGGATCTGAGTCTAGACCAGAAACCCGAGCCAATGTTTCTGAAGTTGAAGGGAGATTTGCTCAGTAACACAGGAGTTGTAGGTCCCTCTGAACCTCAGATACTGAATTTTTTAATAGAAAGGCAACAGATGGGATGGTGTGCAAGGACAGCTTGATTGGAAGGTGATAAGCTAGAAAACAGCAGCTTGGCATTAGGAAGATGTTAGGGGGAAGATAAGAAGATGATTATGGACTTCCAGGGAATATAACCACTACATGAAAATTTAAGATAGTTGGCTGGGAGCATGTTCAGTAACTAAGGAAAGCAGCTGGTAAATTGGGGATGAAAGAGGACTGACCTGGAAACTGCTTGTACAATTAATCATCATACTGTCCTAAATCATGTCACAATACAGAAGTGATGAAAGACAGTCTGAAAAATGCTGCCAGGCCACCAAAGCCTTTTGTCTGTGTTCTAGTTTCCTCAGTCTCATGGATGAGACAGGGAGAATAAGGGGATCCCAGGTAGTTCCCCTACTGAAATTGCAGGGCTGTAGTATGAAGTGAAAAATATCTGCTTCAAAAGGTTTACTTGTGAGATCTGCTAGAAAAGGAAGAAAGAACCAACCAGAAAAAACGTAAGAGGATAAAATATAAATCCCTTGTTTTAAGTAGTTTGAATATATAAATACAGTAACTTTTGTATTGTTGCCTTTTCTGCACGATGTTACTTTTGTATATTTTAACTATTTAAATTTAGTCTCAGATGAGGTAAAGATGCAGAATCTTTTGTTTCTAAAACTATTTTCTCATGTTTACATTTTATAAGAAAATGTTATTGAAAGTTTTTAAAGTTCATAAAATATATATTCAGAGACTCTTACTGAAACATATAATATCTTACTTGTTTTAATTCCATTATATAGAAATGAAATTAATCCAGTCATCAGTTTTGCAGCAAGTTCAGATATTTTTGTTTTCTGGGAGAGTATCATTACCAGAGTAAATTCACGTGATATTTTCAAGATGCAATTGAATAAAGCCCTGAGCATTTTATTTTGACTTCAGGGCTGATCCTGCTTTGAATATGAGATTGGACTGAAGATCTCCTGAAGTTCTTTTCAGCCTGAATTACTCTATAATTCTATGACCAAAGAGAAATTCAAATTATAGTACTGTGGACATTTTAATCCATTATCACTTAAGGGTCTTAAAAAAAGGCAAGAATAGTAGATATAGTCCATAAAAGATACTACAAGGATCTGGGACACTGATATGAGGAAAAAAAACAATCTCTTCGCATCAGCAAGACTAAGGAAAAACAACAAATAATTTAAAAAATATTTATATTTGCTTATTGTGTGCAATTTTATACCTGTCATGCACAGTTCTTTGCTAACTCAGAAATCATTGTGTACTATTATAAGGGTTAATTTTATCTCGAGGATATATTATATATTTTACCTCTATTCTGTTGTCCTAAGAAACCTACAATAACAGAAGAAAAGTACAAGAAGTCACTTTGAAAATACTACTTTTTAAAACAGTAATAACCTTAAATTCACTTTGGTAATTTAAGCCCGATTTTATCACCTGCAAGATTAATATGTACTAGAGAACTATCACAGGAAATGAATGGCTCACACTGTTAGTTCACTGCTAGATCACTGGAACATGCTGTTTTTGCTTTTTTACCTGGCCCCTCTTTCTCCACTTAAATAAACAGAAATTATTTTTCCTGATTTTAAATTCTGAGCACTGCACAGCATCCTGCCAAGGAGCAGCTGTCTATCAGTGTGGCTAGTCTTCCTAAATTTTCCCCAAATCTTTCATGTCTAATCCCATTGTTCATGAGACATATGCAGGATTTTTTATCTCCTTCTTAAAAATTAAGTCAGAACTGATACCTATTAAAAACATTTGATGATGATTAGTTATGTGACCTTATGAGTTTTTTATGTGATATTAACCATATAATTCATTATTTACAATTTTCACCTTTATGTTTTTATCTTTATCTCTTGTTTTCCCTTGCCTCTTTCGAATATCTCAGCTGAAATGGATATATTTATCTGATCAGAGAGGCAAAGTTGTCTGAAATCTATCCATTGATCAAATGAGATACCCTGAAGAATGGCCAAGGCATCAAAGGCCACAGGCAGAGTTTTGGTTGAACACAATGTCTTAGAAGGAGAATGGACTCCATGAGGTCCTACTGCAGTCCTGTTCTGAGATGCCAGATAACAAATGGAAAAATAGGATGCAAGTGAGCAGAAATGCACCAATTTTTGTGGAAGTTTCCTGACTTCTTTTCCTTTAAGAACAATCAGGAAAAATCTAGGAGCTTGCTTAGTGATCACAGCCTTGGGTAACTTCTGGTGTCTTGTTACTCCTGGGGCCAGCTTCTGCAGGATATTGCTCATCATAGGACTGCAATGGATGGTCCCCTATAACATCCACAGCCAAAATGGTTAGATATGGAATAGATAAGGAGAGAGAATAAAACAGGTAAAAACAAGCTGAATTCCTGGACACAGAAGGTTGTGAACAATTTACAAAGTCCAACTGGGACCTGATTGGAAGTGACATCTCTCAGGGGCTGATATGGGAGCAATAATGATAAATACACGTGTTAACCACCTGAAAGATGAGACATAACATACTCTCAGCAAGTTCTTGGATGGTAAAAAACTAAGAGAAAGAGCCAGCACCCTGGAGGGCACTGCTGCTATCAGAAGTACCTCTGCAAGCTGGTGGAGGGGGCTGACAGGCATTTCATGACATTCAGTGAGATATGTATATACCTGTGCTGGAGTAACCACATGCAGCAATTCAGGCTGGACCTGTCTGGGAGACAGCAGATCTTCAGAAAGTATCTGGAGGTCTTGCTAGACAGCAAATTGAACATAAGCCAGTAGTGTGCCTTTGCAGAAGAATCCAACAGCCCCCAGACCTCTATTCAGGTCTGAAGACTGAACTTCCCTCTATTCACCACTTGTGAACCCGTATATGGAGGGCTGTGTCCCATTTGGGCCTCTCCAGTATGGGAAAGACACCGACAGACTGGATCAATTTGAACTGAGGATCACCAGGATGTCTAGAGAGCAAAAGTGTATGGAGGGGCTGAGAGTGGGGCTCGCTCAACCTGCAATGGAGAGAGAATCTGTTGCTGTCTTTGGCTGTGTATTGCAGGGTGTGGAGACTCTTTTTAAAGTGATTAATTAGATAGAAAGAAAACTTTTTTCTCTGTGAGGGTGGAGTCTCTATCCTTGGAAATACTCAAAGCTCAGCTGGAAAAAGGTTGAGTTACCTTATCTAAGTGGATCTGCTTTGAACCGATACCTCCCTTTTTCAACGTAAGTTATTTTATCTTTCTAAAAAGTAAGAATGCTGTTCCTTTGCCCTTCCCTTCATTTCCCTTTTTAGTGTAGGAACCATCTAACGCTGTGGGGCCCTCATTCAAGATCTGAGCTTTCTAGTTGTTCAGTAACATAAATAAAATGAATTCTTGTAACTAATTCTATCCAAAATAAGCAATGTATAACACACACAAACTGCAACTTCTGCCAGCTTCTTGGATTGTCACAGCATCTACATGGTCAAACCAAAATGCGCTAATAACAAACAAATGGTAATGCACTCTCTGTGTTCTCCTATTTAGGGCAGAAAGGAGATTTTAAACCAAATTTGTGTAATTAATGCATTGCCACATTGCTTAGTTTCATGAACTCTGATGAAAAGAATGCATCAGCTCAGAGCACTTGTGGTCAGATTTCAAATTCCCTTATATATATGTACTGAACCCTATAATCAGCACTGAAGTAATGGTGTTTCAAATGAAATACAACATGAATTGCATTTTGAAATTGTAGACAGTTCTCTGATTATGTTCTCCGCGATTATTGCAATGAGCATGGGTTTTGTTTTCAAAAGAGAGAAAGGTGTTTTGTTAGTAGCAGCTACAAAGCTATCTGATAAACAACAGAAAATTAAAGTGATTTTTTTTAACATTTCAAAAAAGTGAATAATACATATACATTTCAAAATTTTTTTCCAGAAATCTTAGTACTGATGTCATCAGCTTGAAACCATTTGGTAGAGCCAGGGTATCTGATGGTAAGAGTCAGAGAAGTTATAATTGGTTATATCATGAGGATATTTATAGGGGAACAAATGCTTGTGGTTGTATCAAGTTTTGTCTCATCAGCATTCAATGCCATAGAAAAAAATATATGTTGCTTTTTGTGGTTTCTTGCAGCAGACTTGCAGAATGTAACCAAAGTATAGCAGATGCACATAACTTCATTCATCATACCCTTCCTTCTGAGATAAAGCAGGTGGAATGAAGAGTTGAAAAATGAGAATTCTTATTTTCATTCAAAGAAAATAAGTAATCCTTCACAGTGATTTCCAACACATTCTGTCTCACTTGCATTCTGAACTGCTCTCTAAAAGTACAAAGAATACTGAAGTATCTTGCTCTCTGAGCAAAATATGTGCCTCTGACTGGAACTGAGGCAGAAATTCTTCCAATTTTAATCCTATCCAGAGTTTTCACACAGAAAACTGTTTGTTTGTGGTCCCTCCCCCTCCCCATACTATTGAATAAGTTTCCAATTAATTACACACCACTAATGGTCTTAAAGAAAAATTGTGTAAAGCTGTCTTAAGTTCTAAATCACAGCATCCCTAGTGAACAGGAATCATCTACTTTAGGAGTCTTATGAAACAGTGCTCTTTCTTTCTCCATGAAGTTTGAAGGTTAGGGGAAACAGTATCCTGAGAATACCCAAGGAGGATAATTTTAGAATAGAAAGCATAACTTTTCAAGGATAGAATGCATTAATTTCTAACTCTGAGTTGCAGCTTATAGTTATGACAGCAAGATTTCCTGAATTCCTACATACTCCTGTATTCTTTTTCATACTCATTCTCAACTGCATTTGTGAGAGGAGCCATTACATCCATTTTCAGATAGAAAGCCCGGTAAGTTAAAATATGTTTTGTGTGTTATACAGATGATATATCTCCTCTAGCCTCAGCAATGAGATAAGGAGAATAAAACAAGATGAACTTTATAGTCCTTCACCACAGTTATAGTCTTCAAAATATATTTTGTCTCCTGGGAAAGCATACCTGAAAACCTGTTTCCTATGAAAATTAATTCAGCAGCAAAATAGACATAAAAATGACATGTCAAATTCATCATAATTTCCTTCCTTACAAAGGAAGCTGTTGTTTTGTGCAATGGGACTTAAATGGCTGCATCAGATTGATGACACATTTCTGTTGGGAAATGTTCACAGTAGTTACATATTTACCTTGTAGCACATTACCATTAAAACCCCTTGTGTCAAGGAACAGTAAGAATAAAATTTGATCAGTAGATTAAATAGTGGCAAAAATTGTATTGAAAATGGAAGAATTTAACCATTAAGCCCTGAGTCACCCAACCAGACTAAAATGGGAATCATTCAACTATACCCTGGATTTGTTGGACAGATTGACTGCTGACAGTGATTCAGACTATCAGAAAGTTAAATACATTCTTATGGGATGCAAATCCTGGCTCTGACATGTATTGATGGGTACTAACGTGTATTCCCATTCCTTGGTGCTCAGAAGTTAGGTAAGAAGAAAACAGGGTTTGAAACGCTGACTGTCTCTGCGAGCTGTTTTGCCTTTTGTGTTGCTTTAGTCTTGACAAAGTGGTGACTGAAAATGCCTTTGTATTCAGCTTGAGTAAAACTAAAGACAAAATTAAATTCCTGTAAGTGTCTGCTTGTGACTTTCAAAGAGGGTCCTTTTCTTATACCCACAGACACATTTATGTGAAAGTCTCTGCCTATAAGTCAGACTCAGACTGTGCAATCACATTTTAGGACAGATTATAACATGCCTTGTCTCCCAGAACATTTTGACAAAAAAAAACCACTGGATACAAGACTATATAAGTGAGAGAAGTCACTTATTTTATAACAAGACATTGCTGTACAACTAATTTTTTGTGTAATTAGTGATAAAATTTAGTGAAAAAAATTTGCACAAATAAATAACTATGAGAATCTTAAGAATAAAATTTTCTGGTAATGAAAAAGTATAAGAAAAACATGTAAGAACCCTTATGTAAGATTTGAAATAATTTTAAATACTGTGAAGCTTGCCATCTTAGAACACAGCAGCAGCAGTGAGAATGTTAATACATGAGAAATGTTATTTACCCGTGAGCAGTCAGGCATGCAAATTATGTGAAATATGAAATGTAAACCATACATTTTCTCAGGAATTTAAATGTTTGTGATTAAAACAGTTTATATGATAAAGGTAGTAAAAAGCTCAAATCTTATATGACTGTCATCTTTAAAACAGTGCAGCAAAAAGATAGTCTTTACCAGGACTAATTTGCAGGAAAAGTATAACACTGAAGAAATATAAATTGCTGCAACAGTTGCTTTTCTTCATCCAGTGGTTACATCCCCCCTCCACACCTCATCTACTTCCTGTCACACATATGTATTTGTGTACAGTTAGAGCTCTGTAAATTAAAGCACTGCATGATCTGAGATGATATGGGGACATGGGTACAGTCTAAAAACTTGCAGAAACATGTAGCTCAAAAAGCAAGTGCCAAAAAAACAGTGGGTGACATGTAAGAAGAGAGGACTCTCCAACAAAAATGGTTCACGCAGATTTTTGTAAGTTAAATAACCTCAAAGAAACTATCAGAAGAAGAACACCTTGTTAAAAGAAGGATCAAATTCTCATCTAGATGAAACAATTATTCCCACAGAGGTCAGTAGGTGCCTCCAGATTGCAACACTGATGCTTAGATTCATACAATTTGTGCGTTCATTGCCAGGAGACCATGGTAGGTAGAGGCATAGAGCTGGATAGATACCAGCAAGATTAGCATATTCCTTTTCCCACTGTAGTATGACACTAAACAGGGAGATGGAGATGATGCCCAAAAAATAAGTTATGAGCGGTGAAATAAACAGGAAAATCATGTATCTATTCAGAAAAAGAAAAAAAAAAAAAAGTGCACTCATTAGACTGTAAACAAAAGCAATTCAATTTTTCAGAAGAAAAATGCTCTTTGTGAATAAGTAGCAAAAATTGTCTCCTCACAGATTTTTTAATTAGTACCTAGGGAAGCATATTCCCAGGAAAGTATTTATTTAAGTGTCTCAGTTTAATGAGACAGAAGCGTTTTGCTAAGGGGGATGAGTTATGAGGAAGACCAAAAAACTCCTCCTTCTAAGCAACTGTAAATCCAAAATTAAGAGTCTTCAATTGAGAAAGTGTGGAGAAAGGAAAAATAACAGCCCTTTATTAAAGGATATATGTGTATTGGCAGAACAACAAAAGAACACAAAGAAAAAAAATGAACAATAATCCTGTACCCAAAAATCCTCTTCCAAAAAAGCCAAAAAATAAACAGTTCAGTTTGTGCTTTTTTGGTGCAATTCTAACCACAGTCAGCAGGGGATGCTGTTGGATCTCTGGAGGTGCAGAACCTGCAGTGCTCTCTGTTGGCTGACAAGTGGCGCAGCCAAAAAAAGGAGATCTTCCCTCCCCCCCACCGAGAAGGGGAGAGAGGAGGAAAAAAAAAAGGTTCTTTCCCAAGAAAACTCATGGTCTCTACGACTGGCTGCGTGACTTCCCCTTCTTCCATCAACGTGCACAAAAACCGCTGCCAACACACAGGAGCTGAGGAGGAAAAGAAAAAGTGACTTTATTCCCAAGTAGTTCCTCTCCGATGAAGTCCAACAGGTCCAGGCACGCTGGGGGCAGAAGCAGGGGGCAGGCAAACTGGGGCCAGAAAACAAAACAAACCAGCCAGGTGGCCAGGCTGAGAACAAAGCAACCTCGGAGCTTTTCCAACCCACACCTTGCCTCCCTTAAGGCAACAACGAACTGTATGTTGTTCCCCAGGAGAGGGAAAAAAAAGAAATGAGACTCCTCGACCAACCCTACAGACTTTCCAGGACCATCAGCCTGGAATGTCAAATTTGCTGGCCAGTTCTTTTGTGTTAGTCAAATATCCAAGGCAAAACCAACCTGCCTATTCAACATCCCTCCCACACAGTGGGGCAGGGAGAAGGAAAAAATTCCCTGCTTAGTTTTTTTAGAACAAGTGAATCCATGACACTAAGCCCACAAGAAGTAAACAAAATGCCTGGTATTGGAATATGATGAAAATAAAGGTGCTGTCTAATCCAACTTTCAACACACAAACAAACAAGTAGTGCTGCTAGGCAGGTGCTGCTTTAAAGCCCTGAATTTTGGGTTCCTGTGAGGAAGGGAAATCCTGCACCTGATTGTAATCTACCTCATTGCATATGAAATCAATAGATATAATTTTCACCTGATTTGAAATCTTCTCCAGGGAAGACATATTGGCTGTTGCTTGTGACCCTTTGGAATTTTCCAGCAGTTTTAGCCAAACTCAACAGGCAGTTAAAGTTTTCAAAAATTCAAATTTTATTTCACTGTTTTAACCCTGCATCAGGTACACACCAGGAGTAACTTACAGAACTAGTGTGTTATAGGAGTTTGCAGTTAAAACCTTATATTCCTGAAAATTCAGAAGAAAATATAAAGATAATAATAATAAAAATGGAGCTGGGCTACATTTTATATGAGTGTCTATGAAACAACTGAAAACACAGATGTTCTAACAAAATGTACACGGCCAAGTGCATGATAGTAAAAGCTTATTGCTAGTTTTGCTGGATGTCCCTGCCTCTCTTTGGAGAAAAAAACCCCAACAACAAAAAAAGTCCTGGATGCCTGTGTATAAAAGGCAATCTTTAAACCTAACCCCTGACTTTTGTAGGGTGACATATTTCACAAAATATTTACCTTGAACTAAATGCAATCTAACAGAGCACATTAATTTTATATACCCTATTGCCATATTCTGTCTTCCATGTTGCTAGTCTTCAACACAACGTGATGGATTTGACTGTGAGAAGGGATAGGATTTATCCTCGGCTTGGCTAGCAAAATATATATCTCAAAACCCACAAATCCATTTTTGTTCATTTCTCCAAACCCTGTGGTTAAAAAAATGCTTTCTCATAAAACTATTTTTAAAGTACATCTCTTCGTATTTAGCCATGAAATTAGCTGCAGTTTAAACCAGCTGCTGGGTGACTGGAATAAAGAATCTCTCCCTTATGTCTTTCATTTCTGGCTGCCGTTGCACCCCTTGCTGTGGTGACTTCTCAGACAGATTTACTCCAAGAAGGAATTGTATTTTTATGTAAAATTATTCCCCACCAGTGGCTTAACTATTTCTCTTCTTTGCTTGAGGCATGGTGCTACATAGAAATAACATGTACATATCTAACATTATGTATAGACATAAATTCATACAGCTTGGTAGGAACCTATGGGAGTTGACTGGTCCTACCTTTTGCTCAAAGCAGGGGTAATTTATTTTAAGTTGCTCAAGGTTTGGACAAACCAGAAATAAATTATATGTATTTTTCTTATAGTTTTGGGAAATACCTCCGCATTAGTTCTTGAAAAAGAACAGCTCTTGAGTTGCAGCAGCCTTTGTCCATTCTCCAGCAGATTGTGATGGATTCAGGGAAAAATAATTAATCAGAGGAGATTATATGAAAAGTACTCCAATAGTTGTGATAAATTCAGACTGTATTAACACTGTCTCCACTAATCACATTTAGAGAGGCAAAAGGTGACACTTTCTGCTTTGTATAAAAGCTTAAAATCCAACCATTAAGAGATAATTCAAGTCTGAAAAAGTGGGGTATGATATCAATTTATGAAGCATTAAAGGGTGAATGTCCAGAAAGCTATATACAAAAGCACTTAAAAAGTTACACTCCCATCTCACCACTGAGTGCAATTGTCTATTGACATCCAAGTGTTCACACACAGCTCCTCTAAATTACTCCATTAATATATTCCCTGAGTTGAAAGAAAATCTCATGAAGGAGCCCTTTTCTCAAGAATACTGTCTGGAAACTGCTGTCTGCTTGAAATATTGACTGGTGGTAGGTCAGGGGAGGATGAAGGGTAGGTAGTGAGAGAGGGTACATCGAGCAACAACTGGGATAAATGGAGGAACAGAGGAACACTACAGTGATTGCCATCAGGAATATGGGATGCGTAGTATCCTACATACAGTTCTTGCTATTTAGGTTTTAAAGGTATTTTTAAAGTTGCTTTTCAGTCACTGAACTGTTTTAGATGAAATACCATAGAAGGAATCCTCCAGTTTCTGTCCAGCTGTATAGTTTAACTTTTTTAGCAGCTGAAAGGTTTTTAAGTGTTAAATATTATTAAAAGTGCTATCTCTGTATCTGTTAAGAGCCTGTTAACATAAATTATTAAAAGCAGATGCTCTTTCTAATAATTGACTATTTTTGCTAAATATTCTATTAAAATTATTTTTTCACTATTAATGAACACTGTATTATTAACAAACACACACCCCCAACTCTTAGTAAAAGGATAAAATTTAACAATTTTTTTTTAGATGGCTTTTACTTTTTATCACATTAAAGATTTACTGAAACATTTGTTTTTTATTCACTGTGAAGTTCAGTACTTCCCAAACTAAATTGCAGGATAAAACATTTGTCATTAGAAGATGGGTTTTTTCACATCCTGTGTAATATTATATATTCTATATGTTAAGGCAAGTTGATATTTGTCCAGTCTCTTTTAGTACTGAACACAGTTTTCTGATAGATGTTTCCAAAAGTCATTGAACTTGCTTACTTTTGAACTACCATATGATCAACTATTGCAGGCAGTCCTGCAAATTTTTATGAGTAGCCAAAGAAAAAAATAGAACATTTTCATAGACAATCACAACAAAAGAAACTTATTATTTTTTTATTTTTGTGTGGTACCTGAAATCATTGTGACTCCATCACTTGCAATTGGATTTGGTCAATTGCCTTGCTATATTTTGAAACTTGCAAATAAAACTGCTTATTTAATAATGATTGCTTAGCTATGTGGTGTTTTACCCAATATGAGAACATCTGAGAAAAGCTTTCTGTTTTTTTCCTTTTTTATCCTTTCGTTCCATAACTTTTTAGCACGTATTTTTCATAATGTGCCTTTGTTCTGCTTCACACTCTGTAAATTACATAGAGTATTACAGTATTCCCCAAACATTCCATAGTGAGATGACACACGAACAGTGAAAGAAAAGTACAGATCATAAAGGAAGAGGAAAGTCTGCAAACTTTGTGAAAATCAAATGCCTGTGTTTTAAGAAAGCAGCAGTATGTGAGGCAGTCATGGGAAACCTATAATTAACAGAGCTGAGGAAGCACCAGCTAGAAAAAGAAACAGGAATTAAAAAAAAAAAAATGTAGATAGGCAAGTCAGGAATCGGGCATAACACGGGAATGCATAAAGACTGGTGTGAACTAACTGGAAAGGAAACATTAAAACAATAAATCAAATAATAAACAGAAATATAAACCAAAAACCTAATTTTAGCTTTAATTTTTTTATTTCCTTTTGAAAATACGTTCATGATGTCATAAGATATAATTGATTTTTTTAGAGATCTGGCATGTAAAAACAGATTAAACTCTAAGAGACTGATTAGAAAACAGAGGTGATGTTGCAAAGCAGCTAGCTTAATAAATAATAAACAAAGCCACATCTTTAAGTTAAAATGGATTAAATAACTATAACTCTTATGCAGTAGAAGATTCAGAATTACTCTGTAGAAACATTCGTAAGCAATTACATATCCATTGAACCCAAGCAATCCAACTTCTTTAGCTATAATAATAAAACTATTGACTGGTTTTATTTATTTTTTTTTTTCTGAATCTGTTGAGTATTCTGAAATCTTTACTGCTATCATGGACACAACAGAGCACAACATACTGAAATCTTTACACACTGCCAGGCATCTTCCTGCATTTTTCTAGCCTCCTGAAAAGTTAGCTCTTGATTCTTAATTTGTAAATTCTTTCTCACTCTTCTCTGTGGGTTTCTGTTCCTGAAAAAACTGGGTTGCTCTCAATCTCCTTCTAAGTGATGTATTTGTCTTTCTATTTTCTGTGGTATAGCATCTGCATTTGCTTCAGACAGCTCTAAGATCACCTGTTGGAAAAGTAAGATTTCAATTCCCTGTAGAGGGTCTAGAATGTGTGCTGCGGTCTACTAGATCTGTTAAACAAAATGAAGATTGATGAGGGTGGCAGAGTGTGACATGTTTCTACTGTCATGAGGCATTAGATACATGTATCTAACCAAAAAGACCTCAAAAATTGGCTTTATCATCTGAACATACTCTGCATTATGGAATTTATGTAATAGAGAATGTATAAAGAATTACCTTTGATTTTCATGAGTTGAACTTTGTCTTTTTGTTATTGTTCTTCACCTAAGCGCAAAAATACACTTCTAAATACATGATTCTCTAAAAATAATATGGAGATTCGGAAAAGAAATACAAGACCTAAAGAAGACTACAAAGCCACAATAACCTTTGGCTGGAATTGTATTGGTGGTAATCTTCAAATAAAAGGAAATTTGATAAAATGGGGCTTTCTTAAATGTACTGAAAATTCAATAGTGGACTAAATATAAAAAAAAAACCCCAAACATATTTTGAGCAAACCCTCGGGATGTCTAGATGCTTTCACAGTCACTGTGCTCCTCAGAAAAGTAAGCGACTGTTCTAAGGAACATACTTAAACATAAATAAATAAAAGCAGGGGTAACTCATATTCCCTGTCAGTGTAGGTGTTTGCAAAGACAAACTCTGCTTTGTATGTGAAAGGGATAATGCCAAATATCTCCTGCGTTTTGCTCTTCAAAATTCTCTTAGGTTTGTCTGCATTTCTTACTGGTATCTTCTAAAATGCCTGGTGTTAGCATTCATGTTTGGATTGTTCTGTAAGCATCTCTGTAATTTGATTTAGATTTTCTTGTAAAAGTGATTGTTCACAGGATTTTCTCTACTTTCAAAGTACTTTTTTTGTAACTTAATTGTTTTCTGGAGAAAATAAAAATTCAGTGAGTTATGATGACATTCAAGTTTATAAATCTTTAGAAAAAAAATTTACTTATTCTTAGACAACTGAAAACCAGAAAAAAGTCCCCAGTTAAATATGTTTTTTTCTAGGAGTTGCATACCACTTCTGTACAGTCTGTGTTTTCATCCACCGTCATGAAAGCCTTCTTGTAACCTCAACACAGTTCGGTCTGTAAATGGTGACACTACAGTATGTGGTAAACCTCAGGTACAAACTGTAGGCGTGAACATTATGAAATCTTTCCTCGGCTAATAACAGCTGGTTAGGACCGACACCACTGAATTGACGGGCACACAGTAGAAAATCCATCAGGTCCAGCTATTGCTCTTCCTTGCCATAGTAAACACTGAACATTATTTCACCATTTCTTATTCAAGAGACAGAAAAAACCTACCTAATATAAGCAAGGCAAGCAAACCCACATTTTTAACAATATGCTGCAGCACTAACTTTGAGGCTCTCTATTATCTTACAAACGTGTCTGACCCATGAGGAGAAAAACACCCAAACTTCGTGTTCTACGTATTTGTTAGTAAGTTTACGAATGTCAGTACATTTCGATCTGTTCCAAAAAAAAGCAAATAATACTAAATACTACTTAGGGATTTGTTTCCAAGCTGGAAAGACTGTACGCTGAAAAGTAGTATGATAGAACAGAACTTTTTCAACTCCACAGATTTCAAAATTATATTAAAATGCAAAATATCAAATTATATTAAAATATTTTACATAAGATTTTTTTTCAGAAACATGAAGCCTTGAAATATCTGTTAAATCTTTCACTTCAGGTAATGAATGATCTGCTGGTATTTCCACTCCTCTAGAAATCTCTGTGGTCAAGGTGTTCAGTTTATTTGTAAACAACCATAGGATTCAACACGACTCAACATTTTTACTGAATAAAGAAAAACAAATTATTAGTAGACTTTCAAGCCAGAGTTTGAAGATCCTGGTTTCTTTTTGTTCATATTAATAAGACTTTCTCATAAGTAACTCAAAAAACATCTTTCAGACTTCTTGGATACAATTTTATTTATTTATTTATTTATTTATCTATTTATTTATTTATTTATTTATTTTTGTGTATGCTCTTGGTTTTCGACCAGGACAGAGTTAATTTCACAGTATCCATGAGGGGGTAGAGCCTGGAGATGTGTGTGTGTGTGTCTGTGTGTGTGTCTAGGTTGTTATTTTGTACCACCTTATGCCATGGCTGGGGGCCAAAAGGGATTCCCACTTCCTAGAAGAGAGGGGTGTGACTTATGGTTGGGAAGAAAAAGGTGGCATGTGGAGGGTCCAACACCATTTTGTTCTTTGTCTTGGGGGTCACATGGTGCCAGGTCAGTTGGTCACTGAGCATTTTTTGCATGTAAATCACCCTCTCTTTGTATACTTTTGTTATTACTATTGTTCTTGTTACTGTTAATTTCCTTATCTCATTGCTATTTCCAGTAAATTCTTATCTCAACTTGGTATCTTTGGTTTTTATGTCTCTCACTGGAGGGAGTGAGGGGTAAGGAGCATCTTGTGGTTTCCATTTTAGAGGGAGTACTAAATTAGGGAATACCATTCCTAAACCATGACAACTATACATACAATTATGACCTTAAAACATGGAATTTTCAGTGATAGCTGCATTAGCATAAACCATCTCCCAAAACATCATTATGAGACTGTGGCAAGTAGGAAAATAAAGTGAGATGGTTATCTTCTCCTTTGCCCTGTCACTGAGAGAAAAAGTGCTTTCAGTAGTTGAGGCTGTACAAAAAGTGGGTGGAAGTCAAATTGCCTCTTATTCTGCTTTTTCTTTTGCCAAGCACCGTAACCCCATCTGGCAAACAGAGACAACTCCATTTTTATGACTTTCGAAGAGGCTGAAAGCCTCAATAAAACCCAAAGCTAGGCCTGGATGGCTGTGGCAGAGATCAAGAATATTCTGAAGAAAAATATGAAGTCATTGAAGACACTTATGGGACAAAGAATCTTAATTACCTTGCACTTTGAAAAACAACAAAATTTAGATGAGCAGGAGTTGGAATAGACTGGACAAGATCCAGATTTTCCATTTCACAAATTTTTCCATGTTTTTTATATCTTCTCTTGTTCCAAATCAAGTCAGGAACCTTTTAAAAGTCCTTCAAAACAGGTTATAACCCAAATAGGTCCAGGCTTATCAAATCAACATATTTTGGTCAAACTGAAGATTTTAATTCCATTTTTATGATTTTTAAACTCAATTTGAGACCTACAGATAGAGAATTCAATTTTTGAAATATGTATAACTGAAAAAAAATCCTAAAACATATCCTATTTATACAACAGGGAATAATGAAAATTACATTATTTGTACAAGAAAAATTTGAAGTATTTCTAGTAATTTCTATCCTGATATATTATAAACATCTAATTGTGTCAGTAGAACTGAAGAGATCCTTAGCTGATTATTTTGTAATTCAGCAAACAAAGACAGTATTTTTCCCACTTGGATTGAATCACACATGGAAACACTTTGGATATAGTAATGTTGGTACATGGTTTTAATAATAAATTGCTGCAGCTTTCCTTGAGTAGATGCAAGTAGAAGAGGATGACATATGATAGACTAGGAGCTATAGGGGCAAACAGAAGACTTCCTTTAAACACCTCCACCACTACATACATTTCTTTTCCCTGCCACATCTCACTTGCAAGGGTATCTGATTTCCTTAACATAGGAATAACCGTATGTGTCAAACCACGTTCCATTTTTCAAATAGCCAAGATTAATAGAAAATCCACTTTGTGGTTTAACTACATAAATTTAGAAATTAAATGTCAGGAAGAGTAATAACATTTCAGTTTCTACCATTTCTTAGGTTGTTTTGATTGCCTTTAACTGTGTTGCAAACTGTGACATCAAAATGCTTGCATCCTTGAAGTACATGTTTATGAAAAAAGCTGAAATAAAGATATAAAAATGTCTGTGAAGAAATAAATCTGATCAATCTGTCAACCAACTTAGCTAGTCTTTATTAGTCCTATGCACTGCGGGATCCCAGGTGTACCTCCAGTTCCTGAAGTGGGCATATGGGCATATCTGTGACCTGATTGCATTAGAAGTTAAGACTGAGGTGCATACTCCTTCCCTTCTTTATCATTTTTATCATATCTTTATCATATCTTTATCAGATCTGAGTTTCTATGAGAGTGAAATCAAGCTGTGCAGGCCAGAAGCCAGATGAGCCCTGCTCTATAATTCCTCCAATTGCAATGGTCTGAGGCATGGGATGGGTAAGCATGACTCACCAAACCTGCTGCACAGCACATATTCCTTGATTGTTTTGGCTTAAATATGATTGGTATGATCTGCAAAACTGACTGCCATACTATATACAAGTTTCAAAAAGAAAGGGAACGTTGTGGCTTGTTTGCATCATAAAATATCTGCATTATGCTGGTTAAGCATAGTTCATAGTAAGGATATCTTGCTATTATTACTGAATAACTTTCAGCTTTTATTTTGAGAGTAAAATGACATTTGAAGAGCACAGGAGAACTGCTTTGCTCAAAAGGTTACAAATATGTTTTTCTATCTGCCCCGTGTGCCCTGTTCCAAACCCTAACCCTAAACCACTTGTCCTAATCTTGTATAATGACTTCAGAAACGCTTTGACAGTGGTAAGAATTAGAAGTCTTTGTGCCCTTGCACAGCAGTGTGAGTGAAAGACATGCCTAATTGAGAGAGTCTGACAGAAGGGATTTAGAAATTCTGTAAGTAAAAAACTTCTTTAGGACAAAACAAGTAACAAGTTTTGAAGTATCCTTTGCTACCTCACTGATTTTCTCTGGTAACAGAAACAAATTAGAACCTAGATCTTCAGATACAAGCTGGGATTTCAAAACAGAAAAACATATTGAAGATTTTTTTATTTCCCTTGTTATTTTTACTTTTTCTTTTTGGAAATACTGGACATCTACTTTGCTACACATTTTCTTGCTTCTATTGAGTTTTTTTCAAATATCATCTGTACAACTGATGTTATTCTGGTTTGATTCTGTCCATACTCACACTTCTAAAATGTGCTCATAAATTGAGATACTGCATGCCAAATTTCAGCCAACAGGAAACCCTCTGTTGAATCCTAACAGCAGATTTCAGTGATGCAGTTAAGCTTGGAACAGTACTGCGAATGTCGACACCATACTCTACTTGGAGTTTGTTTGAGCCTAAAGTCTTTCACGCATGATGGTGCAAGCTTCTGCATGTGGATGTCCCAAGGAAGCCTATGGGAAGGGATTACAGGACTGAGATTATGGCATGTTACGGGAAGATTCCTCAGGGATGAAGAAAATGTAATTTTTATAATGATCATCTTGTATTACATTACCCGGTATGGAAGAAAATCCTCAGTATTGAATTATTTGTTATTTTCAGGGTGGAGGAAGGAGGAGGGAGACAGTTGGGCAGAGGACTAGGCAAGGAGAAATGCAGTGGCCAACACATATGGAATCACAACATTGTTGGCAACATGAAACATCATGCACAATGCAGTATGTGTTTCATTTAGCATTTTTATATGGTACCCTACACATCAGAAAACAGAAAAGCACCAAAATAAAGCCCTTGTCTTATTTTTCACAAGTATTTTCTACCTTTACTTCTTTTATAACACAAGCACTTTTTAATTTTTAACTGACTCACAGTAATACCCTTAATTCTGTTCATTCATATTCTTGTAAAATTTTCTGGGTGTTATTCAGTGTTCATTTTTATTAAACCAATAACTCTTCAGCTGTTCTCAAACCATGATGCCTTCAGTGCCATCTGTTCCAGTCATACTTTTCAGCCTTTGATTTTCATACATGATGATTTAGTTTGGGCTTAACCCCAGTTTTTTTAAGTAAATCAACTGGTGTAATTAAAGAGGACTTAAACTACTAAGAGATGCCTGAAATAGTCAACCACCTGCTTAATTTTCTACTTCCTAAGCAGGGTAGAAGATCATTTGCAGATTTGCCACAACAGTTTCTTAACTAAAGCAGGAAACAAAGAACATTTTTACAAATGTTCATGCCTCTTTCAAAGCATTCTCCTAAACTCTTACTGGTGTAATATTGACTAAACATAAACTGTCTTTGTAATTATTAGGGCAGCTGGTGTGCCATGACCCCATCTTGTCATACTGACTTTCTCTGGAAGTTCCCCTTCCACTCCTGGATCGCCCTTCTGCAACTGCATTGAAAACTCTGTTCAGAAGGGCTGTGCATCTCTGGAGGCTAGATTTCTGTTTTGAAAACTTCTCTTTCCCAGGTGAGACACATAAATAGCCCAAAGAAGTTTGGATTAGGTTGAAAGGAGATACAACCTAGGGATATAATTTTAAATTAATAGAAGTTTATATTATTGACTACACGTCTTTGACAATGCAAATATGTTTCTCAACCACAAAAGCCAAGACTTCTGGCCTACACTTCTTCCACAGTTAGGATAAAAAATGATTACTCTTTTTCCCCAAAACCTGTAAAGTTATCTGTTTTGAACTTTAACATCAAGGTGGTCTAAACACTTCCATAAGTTGACACCCTACTCTACTTGGAGTTTGTTTGAGCCTAAAGTCTTTCATGCATGATGGTGCAAGCTTCTGCATGTGGATGTCCCAAGGAAGCCTATGAGAAGAGATTAAGGTTCTGAATGGCTTGGGGAAGGAGAACCCTGCAACCCTTTCTACTCTATAGTGCTGTTTAGTGGGTAGGTAAATGATCCCTCCTGGGGTGGGCTCCAGTGTACATTGCTAACGTACTCCCGAGAGAATGGGAATAAAACTGCCACTTCTTAAAAATTTAGTCTAACAAAACAGTCCAATTTTGATGAGAGCAAGGTTTAACTGCCAAACCTGTATAGTGGGAGGCTTTGGAGATTCACAACATAGCTTGTTGGCAGCCAGTCAGTCTGCATCCAGGTAATAGTGTCTCAGTTAACGTTTTCCTAGAACACTCCTAGTACTCCACACATTTGCTAAAATATGCTTCGAAGTCTCACGGGTAATGGATATCTAGCTTAATAGTGTCCAAGGTATTATTAGAAAACATCTTGAAATGGTACTTAGTATCTCCATTGTCAAGCTTCTGGCTTTTCTTGCCTCTGCCAGACATGTCATCAAGACAAATGCTGACTAACCAAGCTGGAGAAGAAGAGAGAGCTTTTACCCTTGTTCTGACCTGTCCCCACTTTCAGTCTCATTGTGTTCCAACTTGAAGAATGACAAGAGGGGAAAACCCTGCAGCAGAAAAGGAGACAAGGCCTGAGCACCAAGGTGTCACTGTCTCCTGCTTTCATTGTCCCTATATTTGAGAAGTGGAGTGAAATTCTTGTTTCAGTACTGCCTCTGTGGTTCACTGGGTTAGAGACTGATGCACCGTGCAAGCCCCCAGGCCAACTCATGTTACTTAAAATACTGAGTTAGATGCACTGTAACACACTGTAAGGGGAGGGGCCTCAACCCTCATTTTTCAGAGACTGTAAGGACTGAACTATTACTTAGAAAGGTATCCAATTCCACTGCTAATGGAGAACTTCCAGAAGTTCTAGGATCTAAGATACTACCCCAAAAGCCTGGATTTATGGTTCACCACTCTCTCCATCTTCTCCATACTATCTAACTCTGTACTGTTTATAGCAGAACCCTTTTTTAGTTTTATGGGTATTTGAGATTCACCCTGAGATACCTTCTTCTTCTTGCACATGATAGAGGAAATTTATATACACAGCATGGACTTCTATGAATTGACTCTCTCAAGTGAACTGATTGCTTTGCAGAAATGATATGGGAGATATGACAGTGCTGTCATTCTATCATAGCCAAATTTTTACATTTTTGTCCTCAATTTATGATATTCCACATTTCTACCTTCTACATCTGAACAAAAAAATGACCCACAGCTCTTTTTGCATTTACTGACCTTCCTCAAATGTACATTTTCATTCTGTCCTGAGTTTACTTTTATGTTATCATTAGTGCTATACTAAGAAACAGCACTTCTGCTCCCCTTATAACTCAACCCCAGTGAGTCCTTTGTCAAGTTTACATCCTTTTCTATGCTAGCTTAACTTTTAAATAATTTATAAAATTTGTAAGATGAATCACATCACAAAGTATAACTTTCTGGTTACAAATCTCTGTGATTGTTATTTTTCTTGTTTGCAGAAAATTAAGCCCTATCTTAACCTTTACCCACATCACCCAAAGTATGGAATTATTTATCTAGGTCAATGTTTACAGGATCAGCACCTAAATCAATATTAATACCTGATAAATATATTCTAAAATGACAGACTCTGCCTGGAGAGTTCATAAGTAAAATGATTTCAGGTTGCTTTACATACTTCCCAGCTGTTTTTGCTCCCTGAATAAAAAAGTAATTCAAACTTGCCTTTTTGTTTTCTATGACACAGAGAGAAAAAATCTAATTGCTTTTCAAATTAATTAGGGAGATAATTACAGATTGCTCAATATAACAATGATGAATTCAAAATAATTTTGCCACTATAAACACAAGTCTTGTCTCTAATGACAAAGATTTCTTCTGCAAGATAAAATTACAATGTTCTTTTGGATTGGAAAAAATATGATACATTATATATTTGAAGTTTAAATTAAGTTAGTGTTTTATAAGGTAGCAGTGATAAATATGCAAGCACAACACATACAGATATTCATGACAGCATGAAAGATACTTCTGTGTATTGAATAATTAGTCTGATTTGCAATAAAACCATATATTCAGCTTTTTTAATTGATCATGGATCCAAGTAAATACATTTGACAAAATATGTGAACAGTTATGGGAGGTCTTAAAGAGCTTCCAGACAAAGCTCTTTACCTGTATAAAGGGAAAAAAATTAAGATGAGATTTAAAGTTTCCTATAACAGGTCTTGTTTTTTGTTTGTTTTTTTCTTTTTTTTTACTCTGGAATGTGAAGTAAGAAGTCAGAATCTGAAAGCTTGACATTTGGTTGTTTTGTTTCAAGACTCCATTCCTCCATCTTCCACAGGGAGAGTAAAAAACATTCCTTCTGTCTTCTTGCAGCCCTTCCATAATCATAGAAACCTTTTTTAGATTTTTTTTCTAGACTCCCTGTTGTAACCTGGAAATTTATATTTCAAGTCAAATGAGTTATAAGCCCTGTCAGCTTACAGAACTAAAAGACAAAATTGTTACTTATGTATGGATGTATAATTTTTAACTTCCTGAGCAATGAAAAAAAAAAAAAAAGAGTTTTCAAGATTTTCTTCACAACACTTTTAAACTTCTCAACTAGCTGTCTATCAGCGTGAAATGTTCTGTCAAGCACAAATAAATTAGAGTACATTTACTTAGGATGGCAGAAAACTTGACATTGTAAATGACTGCTTGGGGAATAGTGTAGCGCAAGGTCAGCTTCCAACAGAGGTTGACTGTGCCATTATGTGAAACAAGTTTCCTCTTCCATCAAGTTAAGGGAAGAAAATTAAATGAATATAAAGAGAGAGAAAAAAAAAAAGAAATAGTCAGTGGGGGGGGGGTACAGGTTTAGATTAAATTTGAATTAATAGTATTTTTTATATTAAGAACTAAAAAAAAAAACAGGTTAGGATTTTTATAAAAAAGCTATTCAGATTGTTTTCCCACAAATTCTGGGGGTCTGATCACTTTTTTTGTTTGTTTGTTTTAAAGGATTTTCTATCCTAAAATAACTATCCCAGCAAGGACCAGGGCATTATAATTCATTTATTTTCACATGGCCTAAAATAAATCCAACTGACGTAGCTGTACATAATTGCAGCACTGTACAAGGATGCATTTATTGACTGCTCAGAGACTGAGCTAGAACAAGATACTGAAGATAAAAGAGCAACAAGCAAAGTGTGATGTAAATTGAGTAGACATCTTTTGGTTTAACCCAGGCCAACAACCAACTGCTATGCAGCCACTCGCCCACTTGCCCAGCAGTGAGATCAGGGAGAGAACTGGAAGAGTAAAAGGCTAGAAAACTCATGGTTTGAGGTAAGTACAGTTTAATAGAAAACACCTGCAAATGAAGCAAAACAAGGAATTCATTCACTTCTTTCCATGGGCAGGCAGGTGTTCAACCATCTCCAGGAGAGCAGGGCTCCATCTCATGTAACTGTGACTTGGGAAGACAAACACTATCACTCTTCCCCCCTCCCCCCCACTTCTTCCTTCTTCCCACATCTTTATACACTTTGCTTGGTATCATATGGTATGGAATATCCCTTTGATCAGTTGGAGTCACCTGTCCCAGCTGTGTCGTCTGCCATTCCTTATACACTCCCAACTTCCTTGCCACTATGGCATTACAAAACGCAGAAAAGGCTTTGGCTCTGTGTAAACCCTGCTCATCAATAACAAAATAATCCCTACATTAAGAACACTGTGTTCAGCATAAATTCAAAACACAGCCCCTTGTTAGGCACTGTGAAGAAAATTAGCTTTACACCAGCCAAAGCCAGCACAACATGAAAGGTATAAGTCTAGTAATAAAGAACAAAAGATGGCCAGAGTAGATCTACATTATAGTGTCTAAGTGAGTACAGCAATGGAAGCCGTCCAGCTGTGGTAGTACTGAGACACACAGATATTTTGATACTTCCATTTCTTATTTGGTCAGCAGATCAAGCTTGGAAGCTGAAGGACAAGATAGGACAATGTCTCTGTCTTTCCTTCACCAACCCCCCAACAAACCTCTCTGTCCCTCCTGCTAAATCAAAGCAGTGTTCCTGCCAGTGTTCTCTGCCCTATGGAAAACTCTAAAGATTGCTGCCTTGCACGGGTATTTCTGCATTCAGCAGAATAACAGATATTATCGAAGCTTTCCTCTGTCCTAAGCATAGAAAGAAATTGGTTCTACAGATATGAGGGTTTGATATTCAGATATTAAGAGAAGCATGATGACCTGCCTCAATTTAAAGGCAAGATCAGCTCTGCCCATTGAGCACCAAACAAAATCACTTTGATAGGAAATATCACAGTTTTCAACTCTAGTTTTTTCTGTTTCTGTCTTTCATCATTAGCAACAGGGATAAGAATTCTTTTACGTTTTTTGTGTTACAGAGCTACCATATTCAAGACATACCGGTCATGGCCAGTTCTACTATGGTTGTCAGTATGTTACTTTAGGCGAACTGTTATTCTTCTGTCAAGTCTAGATGAGATGAATTTCTCACATACTCTTGTCTTTGAAATTCTGCCTCTTTAAATGAGACTCGCTCAACATGTTGTACTGTGTGTGTTCCACTGTACCATGATTCCCACGCAAATTGCATTTGTGCATTTATACAGTTCAGAAGCTCTCAGCAGCCTTATGATGCAATTAATTACACTCCAGATCCAGATTCCCTAATATACTAGAGATTTGAAAGGATCGATATGCATAAGGAAAAGCTTGCATCTCTCATTTTTATCCCATCTTGATTGTTTATAATATAATCAGGCATCTGCGTGCATGCAATGACATTTTATGTCCAGACTCTGCAACAGTTTCTGGCAATTTTTACCTTCAGTGAAGAAGGCTGCCATCATTGATTGCATGTTTAGCCACTGCCACAAAAAAGAGAAGTTTTAATGCTTGGTAATTTTGTTAGCCAAGGACAATGTTCCATATATTCATCCTGCAATAATAGAATGAATTACATTAAATTGAAAAAAATAACTAAATGAAATTAATGGTATTAATAAATTTAATTACATCAATTAAATTAAAATAATTTAATTAAAATTAGATTAGAGCAATATGTTAGTGTTACTGGTCTTTGTCAGAAAAGATCCCAGTCTCTGTTCATAACATAGATGTTACTGGCCAGAAGATATTGATAAAACAGCTCAAGCGGTCCACTGTGAGAGACTGAAATGTTATGGTTAATGGCTTAAACATTATTAAAGTAACCAAAGGACTTTTGTCCACTGTAACAAACTGGGCAAAGAAGCAACTGCTCATCTGAACCAAACTGTTCTAAAATAAACTCTACGTATATATATTTACAAACACTGCTCATTCAGTGTCGTTTCACTCTAATCTGTCTCAAAGGATCTATTAACAAGAATCTGAGTTACCCTTGCCTTCAGGGGCGAGTTGTAACATCCACACAAGCTGACAGTGTTCCAAGGACAGCAACTATTTAGGTTTGAGAATATCTCATATTTGAAATACAGATATAAAAGAACTCCAACATAATTTTAAGTTAACTTTTTTCAGTGTTTCATTGGGTAGGGGGTTTAAGAGCATATTCCAAGATTCTTACACTTTAAAAACATATTTCTTGCTCGAATTTTGAATGTCTACACTAAATCTCTTCAGAAGAAAGTGGCAGTCTTTTAACAATCCAGTGAAGGTCTATTGTCCTGTCCCTTGCCCTGACCCTTCTCCTGAGGACAGTTGTCTTGAAGACTGGACACTTAGATTACTGCAGTTCAGCACCAACCAGTTGCTAATGAAATGAGATTGTCCTCACCATCAGATATAATTTCACAGTCTGCCCTTTGGTATTGTTAGTTCTCAGAAGAGTCTGAGGGGCAAAATTGCTCAAAAGGACCAGAAAAAATGCTAGGGAATTTCTGAGTAAGCAGGTCTGTGAGAAGAGACAAGAAAAATTTTAAGATTTTTGGGTTTTTTCCCAGCTCTGCTTAGAAAGCCTGTTCTGACTGTCAAGTGTTTAGAATAAGGGAAGCACTGTGAAGAATTAAAGTTTGAAAGCTGTCATTATTTAAGAATGATACTTGGGAGGAGATTCTCAAGAAACCTCATATAATTAGTTCTTTGGAATTTCTTCCATCTGTTTGTCCAGACACAATGGCATTTGTGGCCTATTTTGAATTTATTTTCAGAAAAGCATACACTCCCTCCCCCCCCCCCCCCGCCCCCCCCTCC
>VXAY01012532.1:436170-448941 GCA_013399855.1 Oxyruncus cristatus
TTATTATGTTTTCAACATAAAAATCTCTTTTTTATTTACAAGGCAAACTTTCATTTATTTGATTTGCTGAGAGTTTATTTCAAATCACATGTTTTCTGTTCAATGTGCTTGTGTTGCTTTGCTCTGTTGCTAGACTTGTCAAGAAATCCTCTAGATTAGGAATTACAAGTTGCTTGCTGTACATTTTAAAATCCAGCTACACATTCCGAGTTTGATGTTTTGCACTAATAACATGTCTTTGAGGTTTACATTCCATTTAGGATAACACTATTGATTTAGGGATAATTCAGATGGGAATGAAAGTATGGTTATCTTTTCCTCTGCTGGTTAGTAAAACTAGTACTTAAGAAGGAAAGAAATTTTAACCAAATTCTGATAAGGGTCACTGATGATTGTCAGCTTGGCAAAGCAGAGCACTAAATTGTCACCACACATACATTGGTGGTAACTTCATTGTCTGAAAGTATAAATCTAAATAATTCCTTTTGTGATTCCTCTGTTATTAGTAAAGATACACAGACTCTTAAAGAAAGGGAAGTGACCAATCTTAAAAACCTCTCTTCACTGAAGGTTAAAAAAGGTGTTCACCTCAGCTTTACAACTTTCAGATGTGTCAAATGGGAAAGATGAATGCAGCTTACTGCTTCTTTAAGAATCTGGTGCTGAGCGAGGAAGGTAATATGATATATCAAATTCTCTGTACATCCCTTTCTTTTATATAATGATGATTCATAGGCACAAAAATTTTCAGATGTGTTTTATGGTTTAACATCTAATTTATGCTTTCAAGCGTTACTTTTATATATATATTTTGTATATATATATAATATGTATGAAATTCTCTGATGTATAACATCTTTCAGAAGTGAATTTTCTTACAGGATCTGGAAAGGCTGTGGGTTGCACCCTTCCTGTACTCCATGTGTTTATCCTTCCCTTCTCATTCTGCAGTGAATCAGAGTGATAGTTTTCTCATGAAAGGAAACAATTTTATGGCATCTGTGGATGTTGCAATACGATTGAAAAACCTAGTATCAGACTGCTAGTTGATAGTGCTGTAGTATATATGTAATAATACAGTATTATAAAATACATGGTCTGAATGGAAACTCTGCAATGTACAAGTAATTTTCAACCAAGCATGCTTCTTCCTGAGTCGAAAGATAACATCTAACTGGCACAGAACCAGAGTATCAGGGAACTTAAACTGTCCAGTTGGTGGCCGAGGTGAAACAAAAAGGGAATTAACTTAAGAAATAGCTCATTTTATTGTTGTTTCTTTCACCTAATGTGCAAAATTAAAGATGTTAATTTTAGCTTGAGCAGGAGTCTATATAAGGTGGAATCTACTTTATTATGGATGTCTGGGACAGACATCACAATGATGACTCCTCTATGAAAACTGCAATAATGCTTGGAAATATTTTTGTTTCATTTCTTATGATTCCCATAATATAGAAGTCTTGCCTATCTGTATTATCTTTGTTTTTTAAAGCACTGGATATTTTACATACGATTCCATGATGAATAAAATGCATCTTTGGATCTGCTTCTCCACGAATAGTAGGAAAACAGTTTGAAAGTAAATGTAAGTCTACTGAACTTTTTCAGTATTTTCTCCTTTTGTTGAAATTAATGGTGTTCTTTTTGCTTTTTTTCCTATGTGCAGGTTTAAGTGCTCTGAGTCATAAGTAAATATGTTCCTGTTGCCTTACCCTAGGTTCACTAGTCCAAATGGGTAGACATTTCTAATTACTACAAATTATTGCAGAATCTGTGATTTGAACCAGTTATGGTTTGCTTAATTTAATTCTGCTTTTTAATTATTTTTTGAGTTGTGAAGAAAGTGTCTACCTGTAAAAAGGTGTGGAATTTGCCTCTGGTATTCATCAAGCTAACATAATTTAAAAAGATAAATGAAACAAAATAAAAATCCTAACAAATAATAAAATTCACTAAGATGACAGTGAAAATGATGGAAAGTAGTGTTGCCCTTGCAGTGTGGTTCTCTTTCATCTTTTCTCCCTCTCTCTTTCTCTGCTTTCTGCTAAAACATATTCTCTAGAATTCTCCCTTCTGTATAATAAGCATCTGACTGCACATCTGGAAAGCAGAATGAGTTCACTAATCTTGTTAATGAATTCTGAAGGGGAGTTAATTAAGAGATGCTCCCTTATCTTGTTCTTTTCTAGAAAGGATTTTATCTTACGCTTATGAGTTTTGGATTGATTAAAATTTGTGTATTTATTGCAACTAAGGAGGTTGCCTTTTTTTTTTTGGGTGTGGATGTTACAGGCCAGGTTGCGATTTGTGTAGGTTGTTTCCAAGCCCATTTACACCATAGGTCCTTGTGTTGTGACTTATCTGTATCCACACTGACTGGTGGTTGGGTCTGTAAGGCATAACATGTCCACAAGCCCTTGAAATTTGCCCGAAAAAAATCTCCTTTAATGGTAGACATGCAGGTTCTCTTACAGTTTTGGTAGGAATACTAGAAATGGTTGAATTTCTCAAGAGTTTTCTAAGTAAAGCTATGCACAGTGTAGCAGCAGGACTTGAATGGAACAGCTGGCTAAAAGTAGAAACAGTTATGATAGAAATAAATTAGGAGTGATAAATACCAAAGTGGGAAAAATATGTTCATATAACCAACATGTTGACAAAGTTGCAAAGTAGGTGGGCATCATAGACATGGAGAATAGAACTGATGTTGTCTACTGAACTTGACCTGGTGGTTACTAACCACACTAATATTGCAATAATATTGAAAGTCTGGGGGATTTAAACTGGAGGAAATATGTACTATATGCATCTGCAGCTCTGACTCATTCATGCTCCAGAGTGTGGTAATACTGTTTGTATGATGTAAATTACTTTCACTGCTGCTAGGTGGATGTATGGCTGACAAACCTCTCCAAAGGTGATGAACATGGTGACTTCACTGGCACTGATCCACTGTGCTTGACAATTTGCTCAGGCAGAGCATTCTGACACCTTCCTTCCCTCATGTCTCCCTGTGTCACAAGCTCTGCGTGTCGCAGCAAGCTCACACAGTGAGCTTGATGTGCACGCTGAAAGGCTGTGCGAGCTGAAACCCAGGAACAGTGCATGTCACATATGGCTCAGACAAATGGAAAGAGAGGCAAGCAATAGGATGTCATCATTGCTATTATCAAGAGTGGCTTTGATCTATCTGTGACTTCTGGGAAGGGGCACAGTGCAGCAGCTCTTAGGGTGTTTGGAGACAACATAGGGCCTAGGAACTTTAACTTTGATGTTGACGAGGCACAATAGTCTGGGACACCATGCCCATCACTCCTCATGAAAGGTCTATTAGAGCTGTCTACCCAGGGCAGTATAGCAGTACAGTGTAGGGTAACAAGTAGGTCTTCTTATGTGAGCTCTAATTCACTCCTCAGGTATCTGTAACTAGGAAAGAAAACTTGTAGCAAAGCATTGTTTAAAAAATTTTACTAAAGATTAAAATTGTTATGACTTGAATTTGTGCTAGATTAGGTAATGATAAATTATACCTGTATCTTCTACCTACTTTTAACACATACCCTCTTAGAAGCTGGAAAGGTGATAATATAGGCAAATAATCTATCTCCTACGTAGGTCTGGAATAGAAAAAGGAATTAGTGTACACGAGAACCATTTAACAAATTATAATTAAATAAATACTGGAGCTGAATAGTTAGGAAACACACGTAGAAACCAGATAAAGATATTTTCAAGCTGTTCTGTGAAGAGGACCAAGTGAAGGAAAACTGCATGCATCACTTATGAAAGCTTATTTTAAAACACAATGACTTTGAGTGTTAAAGCAATTTTTCATACTAATATTTAACATTCACTATTAAAATCTTAGGTTTCCAGCTGCAGTTGCTAAGCAATTGAGACAGTTTTCAGTGCAGTAGCTTTTGAAGTACTAGCTCATAAAATCCAGTCTGGATAATTTTGCCATTTATAGGATAAATTTTGATTCTTTACAGTTCTATAAATTGCATTATACAAACTATCATAAGCTGTTAGTAGGATACTTATTGTTTGAATTTGCATAATAAAGATTGGGATTTTAACTAAGGCAACATAATAAATGGCTTTACCATGATGGAAAATAAAATACTAATGTACTGGTTTTAGAGAGTTAAACTTTGTGAATTCCTTTCTTGTGATACTGCCATCTTTTCACTCATGATTAATTTGAGTTATTAAATAATTGCAAGATTTTTATTTAAGGCATGTATGCAAATGTTTTCATTGCTTGCCATGATCACAATTTCTCATTTCTATCGATGCTGTTTTCTGATAATAACAACCTGCTTTTAAAGACCACTGAGATAAATATTTTATTATTTGTTGTTTACAGCACTTTGTGCCATTTCTGGGTTTTAACAGTTCTCTGCTAATTTCTCAATTTAAATTAACACAACTCTGATGTCAGACACTGTAAATTATGAAAAATACTTCCTTTTATTAGGAGAAACTTTACTTCATGAAGGAATGAGCCGTGTGGGGCTGGTGGAATAGAATTGTACTTCTTCACTGGGAATACAGAGGTATCTTGTTTATTGAAAAACATCTTGAACTAATTGGGAATATAGTTTTCTGTCACTGTGAGATGTAGGGTGACGTTTTAAAAAGCTTTCTTTACAAGTTGTGCAGAGTTCAGTGAATAGCTTTGTTAGACTCCATAGTGACAGTGAAATACGAAGTGCTCATTTGCATTTTCCTGATTCAGATATAACATCCCAGATGTCCCAAAACAATGGTCTACTTCAGTAAACCTTTACAACATTTTTTCACCTCTTTGCAGATGGATTTCCTAGCACCTTTGCCAGATTTTTTTATTGCTTCAAATAACATCTGTTAAGCACCATAGGACTGGGTTTTCAGTCATCTAGAAGCTTTGAATGCTGACTTGAGAGAGATGACCTCTGCTAGTGTGAAAAACAGAGACTTAAACTTATTGGTCAAATTATCCAAGACAAAAAGTACTGTAACATCTCCTTTGGATGTGACCATAGAGAAAGTGACCAGGCAGGTTCATGACCTGTCAATACCTTACAGATGAATTTTGTCTCGAAAGATACTTTAAATATCTTTACTCAAAAGGAAAAACAATCTGACCAGAGAATTGCTAGCTTTATCACAAGTAGGTGGTATGAAAGCAGCCACGTGACTTCTCCATTGTCTAGTACTAAAGCCAGGTAAGATCCACAGGTAGATGTGAGATTCCTGGAGACTCAATTATAAGGGCAGATCAAATTTATGTGTCCATATAAAGCAATATCCAAGTGTCATGTCTGAGCCTCAGTTGCCTCAGCTGATGACTGTGTGACAGAAGAAAATGAGTCCCCCCAGGTGAGACTATTTGCCGTGTACACACTGTAATTAGATGTGCCTTTGATTATGTGTCCCTGCATTAAGGAATAGCAGAGTAATAATTATTCTTCTTGCTATCTTCCAAAGCCTGGCAAAATTCTCATGAGTAAGAGCTTCTATTTTGCAAACATGTGAAGAAGGCAAGTTTGGGACTTCAGTGCAGATCTGAATCTATCACAGAGGTATCATGCTGAGGTATCCTAAAATATGCCTGTATTTTCCAGAATGCTGTCTGGTAAAGGTATTTATTTTCATAATATAGTTAAATTATTATTTGGAATAGCTGAATTATCTATTTAGAAACTTGGCAAGTGGAGACTGAAATGGATATGTACATCATGAACCCTATTACTATATCTTCAATTTCTCTTGGATTTATTTAGAATTTTTCCTCAGCAGGTTTGTGAAACCTGTGCAAGAGACTTCCCAGTTGTGCTGCTTTTTTTTAATAGTTTTATGAGACTTCCCATGCTTCACTGAGAAGACCTAAGAAATTCAGTCTAAAGTTTAAAATATTTTTATTTGTACAGTGATACTTATGCATGATAGAGGTAATATGCTGACTCCTAAAGTGGGTACAGGATGACATTGAATCAGTCTTAGTTGACCTTCCTCTCAGTCTGAACCCATATAAAACATAAAGGCCTAAAGACAAGAATGAGCCTAAAACTGTCATCTCTGATCTGGCCTCTGCTATCATCTACTTAACCTGTCTTAACTATGCTTAAGTATCTAAATTGCTGCCCAAGTGCCAAGTTAATTTACATCAGAGTGCAAGAACATAACAAACTGAGGTGCTATATTACTCCAGGGAACCTCTCCCTACATTTCTTTTAAAGACTTCTTGGGTCCCACTAAATACAATTTGGAAATGTTTCAGAGAAATAGAATAAAAGAATTTAGAAGTCTATGCAAATGCAAAATATGTGTGTGTGTGTGTGTATTTGTATATGTGCTTTAACCCTTCTGTTCAGGGCAATGGGTGCCTGCTCTGCCAGGAAAAGCAAGCCAGGAGCCAAAGGCAGAACAGTGTCCACACTGTCAGAGGACACAGCCCACAGTACCCATATGCAAAAAGCAGACCAGGTCTGGTGAAGATGACCGTGGTCAGCTACCACAGTCCATCTGGCCAGGCAGGTCTACAGTGGCAAGAGAAGTCCCAGATCAAACCATGAAAGCAAAGTAAATAGCCAGGCACAAACATTCCTACAACACTCTGACTCTTCTCTCTGACTGCTGTATAACTCTAAAAGAATAAGCAACAAATTAATAAAATTAATAAATAAATAAAACAAAATTATAATTTGTTCTGTAATTGGTTTTGCAATCATCATGATTTGGCTTAACTGCAATGAAGTTGGTGGATACAACTGCTTTTTACTCAGGATAAGTATAAAAAATGGTTGAACTCTTAATAGCTTAAATATCAAGAGCTGTTAACCCAAATAGTAAAATCTGGAGAAATAGTAAAATTGTACAAAGGCGTTTTAAAATTTCTCATAACAAGCAAAATGTAGGGACAGTGATTTTTTCTGAATCTTCTTATGAAGAATCTATGTGTAAAAGAAAACATTAATGAAAAGATTCAGAAGTTCAGGAATATCCAGAGAAGAAATTTTTAGCTTGCTCCTAAAAGAGAAGCCATAATAAAGAGGTTGGGATTAAGTACTAGTCAATAAGAGGCCCTAGAAGAAAAGAATCTTGAAATGCTAATTTATGTAAGAAACAAAGTAATTAATGGGTTTGATTATCATATGACTACAGGCAAACCCAGAACAGTAGAATCTGTCTTTGAGGAGTGTGCATGCAAGATCACAGAATCATACAATAATTGGGATTGGAAGGCATTTATAAAGGTCATCTAGTCATCAAAGTCATCATCTGGGTCATCCTCAGATGCCTGTCTCAGGAGGGTGCACTCAAGAACATTTTTTAAAAAAAGCTTCTGAAATCATTTAGCCCATATTGTCTGTCATACCTGGAAATATCAACACTTTGCTGCTAATTGTGACAGCCTATAGGATCAAAATGGAGAATATCCAAATACATAAATGTGTAGCAAAATGGAAGTGAAAAAACAAAATTAAGGACAGAAGCCATCACCTAGTGGGGAACTAAAGGATGTTAAGAAAAATGAGAACAACAACATGAAAGGTTTGACTTTGGACCAGCTTAGAAATGGTTAAATTAAGACTCAAATTTTATCTTTATCTCTTTTAAAAGTCAGCTTTGTATAAAAACAACCATAGTACTCTTTAAAAAGTATTATATATACCTCTATTTTATTCTACCATAAAATTTACTTTTGCATTTGGGTTTCAAATATGGAGCAAACGGAACAACAGTTTGTTAATCAGAATATTTTTCTCTTTCAGGAAAACATAATGGAAGAGAGTTTCTCTGTATGGTGAGATGATGCAACAGCTCATTGAGTCAATACTAACATACGGAGTTCACAGCTTTCACATTGCTGAAAGCTATTCCCAGAATATTTTTTTGTATAGTAATGTTATGTGTTGTTAATTTTATTTTCAGCAGTAGAAAATTCATCTGATACAATTATGTGTTGTACAACCTGATTTCACCAGTTCAGAATAAATGTTATAAAGCATCTTTTCCACAGACAATTTTGGAACCCTTGTATTTTTCTCTCTGTCCCTCTTTTTTTTTTCCTCTCTGAAGTAAGTTGTTGAAATTCTCAATTTTCCTGATATTGAAGACTGAAAGATTCTTAAACATCTCTGTCACATAATTGAAAATTTATTTTGAATTTTCAGCATACAAATAATTGGATTTTTCCCTTGGAAATGCGAGGACTTATCATCTATGATTTCATTCTTATTTTCATCAAGGAAAGCAATGGAAAAGATCAATGAACTTGCTTTTCTGAGTGCCGATCAATCTTAGGAACTGCAGGAAATAAATTCATTCTCCCTGAATGTGATATTGTCAGTCAGAAAATCAAAAGACAGGGTTCAAATAATACAGACCTGAAGCACTACACACATTACATATGCCTGACATTTACTGAATGAATAATTATTTTTATATCTTCCTCCTTACTTAGAGAATGAGGTAAGGTTCAAGTGAATCTTCAACCGACAACTTATTACTAATGCCAAAGAAAAGGAGGAATGAAGTCTATGCCAAGATTTGATGGATAAAATAAGTGACATTTATGACCGAGAATTTCAAACCTGACTGATAAAAGGGCTGATTGATATCAAGGGGAAGCCCCTTTGAAACTGTGGAAAAGAGAGAGAAAAAATACACAACTGGGGTATGATCCAAGGGGCTCTAAGTTAAGTTGCAAAATCCCACTGGATCTAAGGAATCAAGCTGCTAGCACATGGATTTAAGAACTGAATCCACCTGTAAAACTTCAAGGACTGCACATGTAAATGCGCCTCTTTCTTCCTCCTGTCTGGAAAGTTCTCCTTTGCCATTTGATGCTGTGGTCCTGTATGAGAAGCTGCCTTATCTCAGGAATTCACTTGGTTCAGTTTCTCTTCTGTCTCTTGCTTTGTTATACATAATACATGTGTTCAGGCTAAGAATTCGTTCTCCATTTGTCCTTTAAAATGAGCTAATTATTTAGTCTCTCTTGCCATAGTTTAACACCATCAATTGGCAGAATGAGTAATTGTTAATTGAGAGTCCATTTAATGATCTCAGAGATTCATGTTATGAGGACAGAAAGTTGATAAGTTTGTGAGGTTAATTGTTAACCAAATCAGCTATGTTCTTCATGTTGCAATTTCTTGCTAATGGCTTATAAACAAGCAGTGCTGACAGTATGTTTTAAAATCAATTTCTCCTCACAGCTTTTTCTTTTTTTTTTTTCCCCTGATTCTGATAGGCTTAGTAAATGGTGCATACTGCAGGCAAATTCACAAAAACACAGAATATACTGAATTGGAGGGAACCCACATGGACTATCAAGTCCAGCTCGTAAGTGATGACCCGTACAGGGGATTAAATCTGTGACCTGGGCGTTATTAGCACCAAGTTTTAACCAACTGAGCTTATCTCGAATACCTAATTTTTTCTTCTTGTCAAGGGTATCAATTTGTAGCTCCTATTTCAGATGGTTTAGAAGCTTTAAGTTTGCTGAAATTTGTAATGGTATTTGTTCTTGGAAAATATTGAAATCAATGAGGACTTATCATCTGAAGTTACACTTCAGGATTCAGGAGCAGGGAACTTTGTCAATACTAAGAGTATTACTCTTGTAATGGACTTGAACATCCATCCACCCTTGTCTCCATCTACATTCTTGTGGCAGAAGAACCATCCTGTACAGATTTAATGCAGGATTAGGCCTGGAGTTCCTCTGCAATCCCTTTTTTATGTCTGTTTCTTATAAACAATAAGACTAAGATGAACACGGTCTGTGCCAGGGCCAAGACAAAGAGGACAAGTTTTGCACCATTTTCATGAGCAATATGTAGACTCTTCATGCTTCTCAGAATCACAGGATCCTCTACACGAATGAGGCCAACAATCATTCCTTTTGCAGAAGGTGTGCTGTTTTTGATGAGTTGTGTCGACGAATGAAGGAACTACATGAGAAAGTGAATAGGCTGCACAGCATCTGTGAGAATGAGTGAGAGACTGACAAGTTATTCTCAGAGACCCTAAAGTCTCAGAAGTCTCAAACATCCACTGAAATGGGGATGCAGGTGGACTTGGAACCCTGTCAAGTAGTTAGTCAAAAGTCTGTTGAACATGAAGTCTTGGAGGCTGGTCATTGCCCATACTAGGAGTAAGTGTCCTCCTCCTGAAAATTTGAAGGTAAAAAATAAGACTGGCACCTTTTATAAGTCCTGGAACTAGAAAGACAGTCAACAGACGAAATGGATAAACATATCCTCTATCCCAGATGGGCCACCTAGACAATACAGCCTTACCTTCTGCAACACAACCTCCTCTGCCATTATCTGTAATAGAGGGTCTGGAATATAAGGAGCTTGCAGTTGGAAAAAGCATGATTGAGAGCCTCTGGGTAAGGATTAAGGGACAAACAAATAATGCAGATGTCATTGTGGGAGTCTATTATAGATCACTGGGGCAGGATGATGATGCTGATGAATTATTCTTTGAGGAACTAATGAACACCCCCAAATCAACTGCCCTTGTTCTTATGGGGGACTTCAACTTGTCAGATGTTAACTGGAAACAGCACACATCTGACCAAACAGATCCAGAAGATTCCTAAAGCACCTGGATTATAACTTCATGCTACAGGTACTAAGGCAGTCGACTAGGAAGTTCTGTATTATATTAACTTTAGAATGTATGAGCACAGGAGCTCTTTAATGGCTCTATCTTTCCTGCAGAAATTAAGTGGTGATGCAGCAATCTCTAAAACTAATAGTTCAACTTATGTGTCCTCTGTGATCCCTATGAAATGCTAATAAACCAGCAAGTAGCAGAAACGACTGCATTGTAAGTAAAAGATTTGCAAAACATTACAGTGTACATTTATAATTGCAATTTAATTTACTTTCGAAGTAAAAATGTTAAGACATTCCAATCTGTTCACCAATGATAGTTCAAAGGGTTCTGTAATCATATTGATACTTTATGAACATGCCATGAACTACCGAGCAATTAAACCCGAAGTACAGTATAGAGAAGTGGTGTAAGCTGCCAAAGAAATAGGACAGCACTTGGTATGCATTTAAAAGTTCATTTGGTCTTTAAAATTAATATTTGAAGCACTTGCCCTCCTCATCAGTAGGAGAAATCAGCTACAAGATTGAGTCTTAAAGGTAGCAATTCAGAAGCATAATACTGCTGATTTAATATATTTTTATGAAGAAATGCCTTAGATAAATGCTACGTGAGCTCAGGAGGATTTATATGATGAATGTGAATTTCTTTATTTCCTTGGTCTGGGGAGCAATAAATTCTGAAAAACAACTGTGTGCAAAAGAAACTTCCTACAAATTAAAAATACTGGGAGTTGAATTTTCATATGAAAAACCACCTCTAACCCAAATGAGAGAGAAGAGAAACCAATCCAGATAGACTGAGGCAAAGTGAGTTAGTGGAAAGCCATACCATGACTAGAGGAATACCATGATGACTTTTCTCATGTATGATAGGTTTGAATCTATTTGCATCCAAAAAGTTTTTACTTCTGATGTTGTAACACCAAAAAACACACAGAATAATCAATCCTGGATGAATTTATCTAGTTTCTTATAATAGGCTATGAAGTCATTTATGGTCAGCTTTGAAAAATACCCTTTTAAATGGGGTATTTCTGTTTCAGTCAGAAAAGGGTCTCCTATAATTTTCAGTGGGATTAGGGCACTGCATACAGAGCAATGCTAGTGAGAAATGGATATAAACTGCTATAGGATAATTTAATTTTGAAATATTTTCACTGATGTACTTTCTAATTATATTGAGTTTCTTCAAGAATTCAAGTAAGAGAAGAGCCATTCCCAAATGCTTGTGCAAATTACACTTCATATCTTTCTATCTACTGTCACAAATACAAGTAGCAAAAATAAGAAAAAGGTATTAAGTTAAAGGTAGAACGAATGGGAATTTAAATACTATGAAACTATTTAGTTGAAAGCCAAAAGAGGGCTTTTCCCAGTAACCTGAATCTTATTGACCTCTTGGATCTAGGTAATATGCACTGAAGTAACTTTGAATTTTATTATTCTGGAAACACAGAGGTAGACTTTTGCCAATAACAACTGGAAAAGTCTTCACTTTCTTTTGGAAACAATCTTGCTTGTCTTTTTTTTTTCGTTACAAAAATGGGCCTCTGATCCTTGACTGGACCTCTGAGCTCTACTACAGTGAAAATAATAAAAAAATGGTCTATGTGGTACTGAATTTTCTTCATCTAAAAGGATCAGTGTATTAGTGTACATTGTATCCCACTCCTTTCTTCCTTCCCCCAAGAAGAAGTTATTTAAGCTAAGCAAAACAGTTTTTAAATGCAAGGAAAAAATTCAATACCTTCATAAAAGATATATCACACCAGGGAATTCCCTCAGCTCCTCTTCTCACCTCATTTGCATTGGATATACTGGGAAAGGCAGACATCCAAGTTCATGAATTTTTGCTTAAGTGAAGCATATCAGATTTTTGCCAAGGGGGTTAAAGAAAAAAAAAAAAAACACCTTACAAATCTATCCACTACTTATTGGGATGTATTTAACTATCATTTAAACTTAAATGTCAGTCATGTCAGTCTTTTTCTAATGTTATAAGGTTTCCAGATAAAGTTATCTAAATTTGAGACTATTAAAAACATTCTCCTGCTCTGTCTTTAGTACATGATTGAAAGGCAAAAAAGAGAAAACAAGAAAAGAAAGAAGAAAGGAAAGAAAGAAAGGAAAGAAAGAAAGAAGAAAG
>VXAY01012532.1:449522-485884 GCA_013399855.1 Oxyruncus cristatus
AAGAAAGAAAGAAAGAAAGAAAGAAAGAAAGAAAGAAAGAAAGAAAGAAAGAAAGAAAGAAAGAAAGAAAGAAAAAGAAAGAGGGAGAGGGAGAGAGAATTTCATGCTTCACACCAAGTATTTGAAATCTTAAAATAATAAAAAACCCCTCCTCATATCTCAAACTTTTACCAGGTAAAGAAGTATAAATATGTTCTACTATAAGGTAGTAATATTTGTGAAGAGGACTTCATGTTGGACTTGATGATCTTGGAGGCCTTTTCCAACCTTAATGACTCTATGTTTCTATCATTCTATGTTACCTCATCTAAGAACCAAGGAGGAGATTCCTGAAGTTACATGTTATTTTGTGTAATTTTGTGGATACTTAGTGTTTATCAAACCAGTCTCTTATACATATAGCTGGTCAATTAGCTAAATGTAAATATTTTTCTTCTTTCTTAGATACCAAAATTTTATTGAACGAAAAAGTTTCTCCAATCATTCGACTTCTTCACTAGAGGACTGTATTTCGTCATTGATTAAGAAGGAAATATGTTGGAAAATGAGGGGAAAACAATAATGAATTAGCTGATACAGAAGACTTCATTTTAAAATAATTAAATTAAAATGAAAACTTTTTGAAACATCCAGATCATACAAAACTAATATCTTTTGTCCAATCCTTCATGGAGAATATAATATCTGAGGTACCTATCTCACTGTGATCTTTTGTCCCTTCTGCATTTTACATATATATGTATCTATATCTATCTCATGGTTCTGATTTAAGAATCCCACAGCATGTAAGATTTAATTGTAGCAGACAGCCTTGCAGAGTTATTGCAGAATTGAGTCTCCATAATATAGCTGCTACTAAAAAACATTCTGAAATTTCAGTAATCTGAAAAAAATACAAATTGGTATATTTTCTTTGCACGTTTAAATTGTATGTCCCTGGTTGAATAAGCCTGTCTTTCAGCTAAGGAAGACGTAATGAAAACTAGTTATTTTACATTCTTTACTCTGCTATAAACATCTCTTTTTGGAATCAGGTGATCAGAAGTATAACCATCTTTAGGCCTTTTCAATAACTGCAGATACTTTTCTTTCTATTATTTATTTTGTTCCCCTGTTTATTAGGTTACAAGTAGCATTCCTAGAAAAACCTTTTCAAAATGCCTCAAAGACTGCAAAGAAGCATTTTCATTAAAGATTATCAGCATTTGTCAATAATATACTATTTATTTGGCCAGATAGATTTGGAAAACTCCAAACACTGTAGTCGTCATTTCATCAAAGAAATAACACTTTGCACATCTTTGGTACAAATGTCTTAAGGCAAAGTAGGTGAGGAGCCTGGGGAAAGAAATCCTCATGCTTCTAAGGAATCTCTTCTGTTTAGGAAGTCTTTGTGGGCTGAGTTAAGATTTGAAACTAGAAGAATAAGATCTAGTTCTCTCTAACATGGGTTCCCTAACAGATGTCATTCTCTCTGTCATGCACCCTGGCTGTTGGCTCATCTGGTAGCCATTAACAGAAGCCATTCAGAGCCCTGTTTCTGCTAATGAGCCCTGAGGCCTATCCCATTCCTTCTGATGCCTCTGCATGCAGAATCTCCATTCACTCTTCATTCACACCAATTTTAGCCTTCATATTACAATTCTATATAGGTTCAGAAAAACATTGAAATACTGAAATAACAATAAACAATGTGCCTTAACCAATTTTTCAGAAAATGTATTCGTTTTCCTCATTGTACTCTTTTTGGCAAGTATGATTCAATGGTTAATGTTTTCAACTACTTAAGGAAAATTTCTGTGAGTATACATAAATCATATACCAGAATATAGAAGAACTACAGATGTGTAACAGAGTACCTGAACGAGGAGCAGCAAACCCAAGAGACTTATTTTCCTCTATAGGCAAACCTGTTCTTTCTAAGCAGAACCACTCACATAGAGCTGTGTGCAGGCCAATTTAAATTATTTTTGCAAGGAGATTTTATTCCATCTGTCTCTGAACAATTTTTGTCCCTGTGTAGCCATTTTCTTGAAAGTTTTGCTACTTTTTAAGAAATGGAATACAATTTATGAGACCGTAGCATCATGGAAATGAATACATGAAAAGAAGGAAAGGCTGTAGAATAACATTAACTACCATCCCTGGTGACCAGCATTTTTATCCTGCAGTATTTTGTTTGTTCAAAAAGCCAAACTTCTATGGAGTAAACCAACTCAAATATCTGAAGAAATAATTTCCATTAGAAATAAATGCCTCTGGGGAAGTATTCTTCAGAGGATTTAGCTCTTACTTTTAAATCTGTAGTTCCTCAGATGAGATTTGTGTAATTGTAAGAAATATTCAGAAAGCTTCCAGGCTTCAGTAGCAGCTGAGTCAACATCTACTTGATTTCTTCCGGCCTACTGATGAAATAGTCTTCTACTGTAAAAAAAAAGTTTCCTTAACTCATGTTTTCCTACAGTCTAAGTAAGGATTCTTTTTTTCTTTTTCCTGAGATTTTTTTACTCTAAAGAAAAGGAGTAGAAGTTAAATTTGATTTCTCGCATACTTCGTCTCTCTTTCTGCTGTATATTTTATTTGTTGATTTATTTTGGGGGAGAGGTGTGGATGGTTGATTTTGGCTGGATGCCAGGTGCCCACCATGCTCTTTAGCTGGGAAGGAGGGGAGAAAATAAGTTGCAAAAAATCCTCATGGGTCAAGATAAAACCAGTTTAATAAAGCAAAAGCAAAGGTCACAAACAGAAGCAAAGGAAAACAAAAGATTTATTCTCTACTTCCCATCAGAAGGCAATGTCCTGCCATTTCCTGGGAAGTAGTGCTTCAGTACATGGTGTGGCTGCTCTGGAAGATAAATCTCATAAATACTGAATGCCTTCTCCTCCCTCTTTGTCTTGGCTTTACTGCGAAGCAGATGCCATATTGCATGGATATGTCTTTGGCCAGTTGGGGCAGCAGTTACGGTTCTGTCCACTTCTAACTTCTTGCCCAACTGCAGCCCAATGGCCTTTGGAAAGGAGAATGTAGGAGAGACAGCCTTGGTGCTGTGTGAGCACTGCTCAGCAGCGGCCAAAGCACTGGTGTGTTATCAACAGCTTTGTAGCTATCAACACACAGCACAGCACTATGAGGGAATGCTGTGGGGAAGGTTAACTCCATCTCAGGCAGACCGCGTATGGAGTGTGTGTCCGTAGTTACTATATTGTGATAATCTATTCACCTTCTTCCATTCCATAACAACAATTCAAGTTCTGCTAATTGTCACCTGAACCAAAGCAAATTTTTTTTTTTTTTAATTAATCCCCTTCTGCAGGTGTAGTTACAAAAGGAAGCTCTGTTGTTTTCTTTAATGTAGCTTTTTTTGACACTGCGTTGAATACTTTCTCACTGACACACTTGGGCTCTTTCTGCCAGAAGGGACTCAAACTACTACTCCCTGGGACAATCAGGTGGCCACTAGACTGTGGATAAAAGGAGATCACTTCTCTTTTTGTTGACTCTCTTTCACTATGTGTCAAAAATATATACTTCACTAGACCAGAGAGAAGGGACAAAAAAGAAGCAAGAGTTCACGTATTAGTGTTTGGGGATTGGCCTTCCAGCTATTGGAGAGCTTTCCAGGCATGATTCAAGGACTGTGCATTTTCCACTAAATAGTGGTTGGAAAAGTCACATAAACATTACCCTGAACAGGAACCAGGGCTTACAGTGAAGTAGGTGAATGTTCCAAGGAAAGACCTACCAGATCTCCAGTTATTCTAAGCAGAAAGGAATAGTTCCAGTGCATGACTCATACCTTGCTCTGCTTTCTGCCCTGCACAGCCTCTATCACAGAGCTGAGGGAAACCTCCTGGGAAACACATGCTCACATTTCTGTGGTCTGGGGTAAGCATTTGCTATGCACCGTACCACTAGGTAAAACAAAGCACCAGAGTGGGACCAGTAGCTTTGCGTTCAGAGGACTTATGAAAACCAAGAATTCCTTTGAGAGTGCCATCCATTCTGGACAGGCTGGCTTTCAAAATAGAAGGCAAAAACCTGAAGTACTTGGGGTTTCTCTTGAATTAGGTGGCAACTGAGTGAGAAATTTGGATCTTACCATTTGTACCATAACTGTAAGATGAGCGAAGTGGGAATTCCCCAGCTCCTCCTGCACATGTATTCTGGCTGTTTCAAATGTTAACTGATTCACACGACTACACCTTTAACATTTTACAAGGCACTCAAGGCACTTTCCCCCACTCCCACACTGCTTTTAGTTAATAGGTTTCCAGGATCAGAAATTGGTAATGAGCAAAGAGCTCACTTTGCAGAAACATGTCACAGAAGTGCAGCCTTCTCAGCTTTAGCCTTTAAGCTGGAATTGTCAATTTCAGCTGAAAGTGCAGACTTCTTTCTGGCTGTGGGGATGCTAATTTACATAATACAGATTTGTCACCAAGATCACTAATCCTACTTCCAAAATACAATGCATAGTTGCCAGCTAGTAAACAAGCTGGGCTTTGTTTTATTCCTGGTAAGGCTATGTCAGCAAAGATGTTTAGTAAATTTCTCAAAAAATACAATCATCATATTACACAGACTTCAGACTGAATAGTTCCCTTCACCTTTGTTCTGTTTGGCTTGTTTATCAATGTCATCTGTCAAGCAATACTAAAATGAATTGGGTAACCATCCTCCTCACGTATTTCTTTTGTTGACTGATCAATAGTTGGATGGATTCTGAACTTCGTGCATTAAAAGAAAACTAACAAAATCAAACCCTAGCTTTGCTCTTTTTAAAAGGGCAGTTAAAACATCCTTTAAGATGGAACAAGGTTAGGAATAATAGGATATACTTCTCCATTATATACTGATTTCTAGCAAAAAAAAAGATGAGATAAATGAGGGTAAGGTTATACAAAGACTCATAACAATCTTTACTGAAAGAACTTATATTAGTAATTTTCAGTACCTTTAAAATATCTTTCTGTCTGGAATGGGGGGTGGACAGGGTTGAAAATAAAAGTGTGTCTCATATCAATATACCAGTCAGAGTTAACAAGCACTGTTGGGAGGTAATCTCTTTCAATCAGTTTCTTTTCTCCCAGCAGGCTGGGAGACAGCATTTATTACTGTGCAAATGAACCCACCAACTGCTTTTTGCATTGGCATCAGGAGGACACATGAGTTGGAAAGCTGGTTAAATAGGATCACTAAGGGAGTGTAAGCAGCTCTAAAGGTTAAGATGAATAGTAGGACACTAAAAATATCTTTTCTTGAAAAACAAAAGAAGGAGAGAACCTTTTTTGTTCTCAAAAAAGTTTGCAGTACCTTGGGTTCTCTGAGATACATGAAAAAATGTGTCTTACAACAAATAAAAAATTATGTTTGTGAAAAATCCTCTCTCTTTCTCCAATCCTCATTCCTTCTCTTTCTTGTTTCTTTCCTTCCATGGCTGAATAGTGGCACTTTCTCAACAGTACCTGAGTGTCTTTCTAAGCAAATATCCTACTTGTTCTACAGTTGCCTCATGAAGATGTAGACTTTATCACGTAATTGACCCTAAACCTAACTCAGTGAAAGGAATAGTGCCTGCTTTGAACCATTGCCTTTGTCCTTTGAAAAGAAGCTCTTTTCTGACATATCAGCATAAGAAAGGGCATGCATCTTTATTAGCCTGTTTTCCTGGGAAAACATGAAATGGATATAATCATCACATCAATTTACGCTTTGGCCAGTATAATTTCTTGTGCTTGCCAAACCATTGCAATCAATTTAGTTGACTAGAATGCCAGCATAATTATACCGGCAAAATATTTAGGTGTTGTGTGGTTAAAGATAAGTTCTACTTCTTTGTTTCATGGCTACTAATTTTCGGAAGAGCAGGAAAAAAGAAGACATAATGAGTTTCCCTGTTCCTTACACAAGCTGCATATAGACAAGACACACTGCTGTTCTTAAATTCATGAGAGAACACAAACACACATTGCGCCTTAACCATTTCCACAGGATTATGACCAACAAACTATGTATAGGGAATATAAAGGTACAGTGATAGCAATATGACAAATTGAAAAAGCGTCTAAACTTATCTGCTTTCTACCTGTGAAGAAAGGCTGCATTTCTCAAACTGTAAACTCTGGTCACTGGCATTAGCACTAGTCTCGTGCCTCCTTCAAGCTAGTTATCAAAGGCCAGTAATGTATATTAGTTTCCTACTTTCTATCCTTCAGGAAAATTCTGTCTCAGAAAAATGTGATTTTTCCTTTCCATCCAAAAGACTGGGCTGGGCCATTGTTACATGCAAGCAGTGTGATGCTGCATTTCTAAGTGTGAAAATAGTGAAAGTTTCAGTCAACATATTTCTTGTTATTGTTAGTGGTTTCCTTATTGTATTTCTGTGAGAACAGACCAGTTCTCTCTGTAGAGTAGCTGTTTTTTAACTTTTCCGTTGAAATATCTAAATGGAGCGAGATGTAAATGGACATGCTCCAGATTACTTTGGGTAATTAGGATTTTCTTTTTCTGTAAGACATTTATGTTTCTGTTCAAAACTTGCAAAACCATGCAATTTTCCATGAGTTAATTTCAATGCAAAAATCATCTTTGCTGCAAGGGTTTTGGATTCCTACAAGAAATTTCTGGTCTTTCTCATGGGAGCATCCTCACTGCATTTGCAAGTGATAATACTGTGAGGCTCAGAAACTGAAACGAAAAGCGGTAACATTGTAAGAGTACTTAATTTTCTAGGTATTTGCATAAGTCAAAGGAATATAGTCAAGGGGTCTTACATGCTTGAGTTAACTCTCTTGTGGTTTTATGTAGTTCTCATTACAGATTAAAACATTTAAGTTTTGACCCAAATCAGCTGGGAAGTGGTTTTCCCTCCTTACAAAACTTGCTGGAATTAAAAAAAAATAAGCAAGCTATACATGAGAACAAGCAGACTAGTCACTGACATTGTAAGGGATGCAGAAAATTTTTTTAGTTTGAAGATGCATAATTCAGACTTATAAGGTTCAGTCTTGTAACTCGGTTCATCCTATTTGTGTACAATAAATTTACAGTGGATCTTGCCATGTCTACTGTGAATACCTTGGCCATCTGATAACAAGATCACTTTCACTGATCTGATCAATAATGAAGAATGAATTTTCAATGGGAAATATAAAATAACAGCATGAGCAAGCAGATAAATGATTTGACCATTCGTGTATGATAAGAGAGGCAGAGTTAAATGCTATTTTTTTTAAATGCTATATTTCTTTAGTTAAATGACAAAAATGAAGTTGTCATTCAGAATACAAATTATGCTAGGACTGTTAATAATGAATCTCTTATTTTTTATGAACATTTACTGAAAAAGATATGTTCCAACAGAAAAAACCTCCACCAGACCTTGAATAAATAATATTCTCTGATTAAAATTATCAGCCAGTTCAAAGAGAAAAAAAAGTCTGTGTCATAAGTAATCTCCCATTGCTTTCAACTTGGCAATGCCCCTCACTGGAATAAAGTGCATTTAATAAGTCTAAGCTGATGCTATGTTCTAGCTTCCTTTAAATGACATTTGCTTCTATTTTTAAAAGTTGCTAAACTAGTTTATAAAACTTTTAATCAATCTAATTTAGTAGAAATTATCAAATATTATCAAGTGATCTCACCTTCTTTTCATTACAGTCCTGAGAAAATATTTTTGTTTTAACAAGGGAAAAAAAAATCTACTATCCAGTCTTTCACTCCTTTGCAGCACATGAAAACTTTTCTCAGAAAAGAATTTTAGTGAATTCAAACTATTAAATGTTAATTAGTTAAAGACCAAATAAAATTCTCATGTAATTTTGAAAAGTTTTGACAGGATGTTTGTGTTAACTGGACATCAGTTCCCTTCCAGAGGAAAACTGCTAGTCATTGAAATGAGGAAACATTTCCTACACATCTTTCAGATATAAGGAGACTGATTACCCCATGTCCTGATGTAACATTCTGTATGGTTAGAAAGGAGGGGAGCCCCTGATGGGATTTATCTCACCTACTTTTAGATTTCTATATTTTAGTTTAAGGTTAAATTTCATTAAGTATAGGCATTCACTTTAGAAAGATCGCACAGTAAATTCAGTTGAGTACAATGACAGCATCTCCATAGACTAAAAATACCTAAGAGGGCAATTTCAGATGTTTCAGTATTCATGTCAGAAGCCCACAATAAACCAGATAAATCCCAGTGCTTGTCTGCAAATTTGAGTTCAAGGTCAAATACTCCAGACTTGTTCTAGAGTCAATGAAGTGATAAAGACACTTTGAGTTGTCCGAGTTTCTGAAACTTTCTTTCACATTACTGGACAATGGAAATGAAGATACGTTAAAAAGTGCTGTATAACTACCCCTTTAGCTTCTCATTATTATAAAGCCTTCTGGTGAAAGTTCAAAGGATGATCATTTTGTCAGAAGCCACATTTAATGTCAAAACTCTGAAATGCTTTGGGCAAGTCCTATGGAAAACTAGACCACACAAAAGAATATCTCACTATTCAAACATATGTTCATAATCCTAAATAGGCATAGTCCCTGCTGTGACAAAAATTGTATGTCCTATGAATTGTGCATTCTGTGAAGATATTCAAGGTTTATGTTCCAAAAAAAATGCAAATGAAAGAAAATATTAGAAAACATGAAGGAAATTAAATGGCATTAATCACTATTTTTTTCTGGCAAATGGACTGTGTAATAGTGCAATTTTTAATGGAATTTCAAATATCCCTCTGGTATTGATTCTATTGTGGCTCTGTCAGAAAACTAAACAGCGAGAAAAGATTTTAAAGAAGAATTATTATATCTAGTAGAATAACAATAGAGTGAGAATAAAACAGTAAAATGATTAATTGATTATAGAACAAACATAAGTGAAAAAGAATAGGAAAAATTTATCATGTAGCAAGTTAGCAAAATATTGAAGTCTTTGAAGATGTCACAGAATTATAGAATCATAGAAATATTTAGCTTGGAAGAAGATCTTAAAGAATATCAAGTCCAACTCTTAACCAGAACTGCCAAGTCCACTACTTGACCATGTCCCAAAGTGCCACACATCTACATGTCTTCTAAATACCTCCAGGGATGGTGACTGCACCACTTCTCTGGGCAGTCTGTTCCAGTGCTTAACAACTCTCCCCACAAAGAAATTTTCCCTAATATCCAATCTAAACCTCACCTCGTGCAACTTGAGGTCATTTCCTCTCATCTCATCACTTGTTACATGAGAGAAGATGTCAACACCCACTTGGCTAAAACCTCCTTTCAGGTGGTTGTGGAGGGCAATAATGTCTTCCCTCTCTTTTCCCAGACTAAACAACCCCAGTTCCCACAGAAATCCTCATGACTTGCACTCCAGGCCCTTCATCAGCTTTGTGCTCTTATCTGGACATGCTCCAGCATCTCAATTTCTTGCAGTGAAGAGGCCCGGAACTGGACACAGGAGTCAAGGTGCAGCCTCACAGTGCCAGCTATAAAGGGACAATCGCTTCCCTGGTCCTGGGGGCTACACTATTTCTGATACAAGCCAGGATGCCACTGGTCTTCTTGGCTACCTTGGGCGCACTGCTGTCTCATGTTCAGTCAGTTGTCAACCAGCACCTCCAGGTCCTTTTCCACTGGGGAGCTCTCCAACCACTCTTCCCCCAGCCTGTAGAGCTTCCTGGGGTTGTTGTGACCCAAGTGAAGGACCTGACACTTTGTCTTATTGAGTCTCATACCACTGGCCTCAGCCCATCAATCCAGCTGTTTCAGACCCTACACAGAGTTTTGTGCAGATCAACAGTCCTGCCCAGCTTGGTGTCATCTGTAAAATCATTGAGGGTGCCCTTGATCTCCTCATCCAAATAATTGTAAAGATATTAAGCAAATCTGGTCCCAACAGTGAGCCCTGCAAAACACCACGAGTGACCGGCCGCCAACTGGATGCAGCCCCGTTCACCACCACTCTCTGGGCCTGACCATCCAGCCAGTTTTTCACTAGTGAAGAGTGCTCCTGTTCAAGCCATAAGCAGCCAGTTTCTCCAGGAATGCTGTGGGAGACAGTGTCAAATGCTTTATTGAAGAGTAAGGTCAACAGCATCCGCAGCCTTTACCTCATCCACTTAGTGGGTCACCTTGTCATAGACTGAGATCAGGTTGGTTGGCAAGACATACCTTTCATAAACCTGTGCTGGCTGGGTCATACAGAGAAAAAAAATAACCCAAATTTTTTTTTATAAAATTACCTCTGTCTGAAAGTTTGGTTAGAGTAAAAAGAAAGAAAAGTAGAGGATTAAAATAGTAAATGGGTAGAAAAGGCAAGCACTTTTAAATATAAATAAAAGTTTGGTGAAACAGTAAAAATCAAAGCTGCTTTTTCAATTGGTAACCATGATTGTCAGGCTATTGGAATGAGTCTTGTTAACTAAGAGACTAAAATTCAGTATTCTTGCAGCATTATTAGCTGGAAAAACAATGGAACTGTGGTCAAACTTTTACAGTTGATTTTCTAGTGTAAAAAATCAAAACTACATTTAATTTCCAAGAGAAACGTTGAAAAGGATACAGAATCAAATTAAGTGTTCTTTCTTCTTTCCTATTATGTCTTTTCATCTCATTTTTTTGTTTGTGCAGATAAGACAGCTGTTGTTGTTTTTCTCACCACCATAAAGAGGGAAAGTATTGTTCTGTATTTTGCAACTAATAATAACAAAGTTAATATATATGTGAGTGCGGGTATGTATAGCATTCTGCTGATCTTTTACTGTATTACAGTGAGCACAGGAAAATAAACAAGGACATTAAGCAGAAAAAATATCAATAATCACAGATCCTTAAGACGGTTAACTCCATAGTTACTCTTACATGTGGAACCTTAAACTGAAACTCTTAATTTACGTCATACTTCTTTGTCACTTAGTGCAACTCTTTACCTACATTCAGTGCTCATATTTTCTGTTTCTGAAGCCATAATAGCCATATGAAAATAAGAGGAATAATTTTATATTTGTACCTGTTTGGTATGTTATGACATGGAATGGACCTTAAAGGAAGTGTAAAATCTGTGTTTGGGAAATCAACATTCAGTCTACCCATTTACTTTAAAAATCTGAGAAAAATCTCAGTTTTCAGAGATGCAAAATTGATTCAAATTTTAGTTTATTTTCATTAGAAGAGGGTTGGAGTTCCAGTTGCTCTGAAACAGAGAGATGGTACAATATTTTCACAAACAATTGCATTGATGTTTTCAGTAAGGGAAAATAAAGATTTTTCTTCTCTGATCTTGTTCTCAGAAACCTCTGAATTGTTTTAAGTGGCATTTTCAAAGACATTTCAGCCTGAGGCACAGTCCTTCTGCATGGATTTATCAACTTGAGTGGTCTAAGTTCAGCAAAGTAAATTAAAACAACATTTTAAGGAAGGGTTGGTTAATAATAGCCATAGATGATGTTAGTCATGACTCTCACCTCATGTGAAAAAAGAAAGTCACATAATTCTAATATTTTAATTCCTTCAGTGTTTATCTCCTCTTCCAAAGGATACTTTAGAGTTATCTTGAAACTGAATGAAACTTACCTGATAGTGCATGGGCACTACCAATGTAACATTCTCTTCCTCTTGTATTAACCTTGAATTTTTTCAACAACTAAACGATGAATATTAATGTCAGATAGGCTTATAGAAATCAGGAATTAAGCTGTATGTTGCCTACACTACTCAGTAATTATCTTGATGAGTCTTGTCAGTCTTGTTGAGAAAGATGACAGCTTGCTTTATTCGTCTTTATTGTCTAAATTCTGAAGATATTCAACACAGAATTCAAACAATTAAAAAGAGAAGATGGAAACAGTGTCACAAGGAATTTTAAATGCTCAGAAAGTATCCCCGGTGTGAAAGACTAAATCATAGTTAAATCTAGCACAAACCCAGTTAGAATATAATTCTGTAAAGTAAAGAAATGGAAATAATTAACAATTGAGATCTTTGTTTTCACCCAGCATATTATCTGGGCCGAGTTGCATTTATATACCCCCATAAGTCACATTGGAGGATGCAACATAGCTCTCATATTTTTCTCACTCTCCTCTGCTTTACAGACAGATGCTTAATTTATACAGCCTGGAGAAGAGAAGGCTCTGGGGACACCCCAGTGCACCTTCCAGCACCTAAAAGGGGCCTACAAGAAAGTCAAAGAGGGACTCTTTACAAGAACGTAAAGAGATTGGGCCTGGGGGAATGGCTGTAAACTGAAAGAGGTTAGTTGTAGATTAGATATGAGGAAGAAATTCTTTCCTGTGAAGGTGGTGAGACACTAGAACAGGTTGCTCAGAGAAACTGCAGACTCCCCATCTTGGGAGGTGTCAAAGACTGGGCTGGATGGGGCCCTGATCAACCTGGTCTAGTGGAAGGTGTCCCTGCCCATAACAGGAGGAGGGAAGGAACTAGATGGGACATCAATTAATGGTGGACTTGGTAGCGTTGGTTTAGTGTTTGCACTCAATGATTTTAGAGGTGTTTTCCAACATAAATCACTCTATGATTCTATGATCTTTAAGAACCCTTCCAATACTAACAATTCTATGATTTGATTCTATGATTCTGTGATTCTCTTCATTCTATTCTGAAAAATTTTCACAACCAGGCAGGACTGTGGCAACAGCAAAGCTTGACAGCAAAGGTCCCTCAGATATTTGCCAGGTTGACTGTGGAGGTTCCATGTCTCCACATTATGCTAATATACTGTGGTGTTCTTCCCTGGCACAAGAATAGCCATAAATTTGCCTCGCCCCAGGTAAACTGATACTAACCCTGTTCTATTATATTTTGAACAGAGGGAAAAATTTTGGCTATAATAATAGGCAGCAATTGAGCTATCATTTATTTCAAGAATCACTTGATAAATCAGCTTATAAAATGTCTTCTGATGCAAAGTGATCTTTTGTCTAGGTGAAGTATGTGTATGCTGTGATTGTGTAACTGAGGAAGAAGCATGAAGTTTTATGAGGGAAATGAAGACTTGTTTAAAAAAGATATTTAATAAAAATAACTCTTATTTATTCAAAATTGTAACAACAAAAGCCTACTTCTCAGACAACTGGTATAGGAAGTTTTACTCTTTTGTTTTATGAGAGCTATAGCTGTCCATGTGTACCTCCCTCTTTATGCTGGTTTTTACTGGTAACCAACATTTCTGCTAAAGCATCATGTCTAGAGGTATCTGCGGCGGTCTTCAGGGATTCAGCAAACACAACTACTCTGTGGTGGGACGTATAGTACTATCAGGAATCATAATCTATAGAGAGAAATGGATGGTAGAAGCTGACAGAAGTATACTTCTCATACATTACAACAATAGCACATTGTGGAAACTGCCCATGAGGAATATTTAGCTGGAAATCTGCAGGGCTTTTTTTTTCCCAGAAGTCAAATGCTGTTATTCAGTATGTCCTGGACTTGAAGTCACACTCTGGTTTTAATAAATATCCTTCATCTGAACTGGTTGTTTGTAGTTGCCAGTTTGAACTGTTGCTAGGATATGTTAGTGAAATCTCAAACAAATTTCTTAGATTTTCTCTCTAGGCCATACTCTTTCTCAGGGCCCTGAGTGCAGCCGGATCTAGCTGTCCTGAGATATTTTTCTTTGTACTCAGCCTTTGTAACCTCCTAAGGCCTCTCAGGGATTTAGCTGACCCTGCTCAAAGTTTGCTCTTGATGTATTGCAGGCAAGTAACCTTGGATGAGATTTCTGGAAAACAAAGAGGCCTTGAGAAGAGATGAAATGAGCATCCCCTGGCCTGAATGATGATTTACACCTTTGATCCATGCCCCAACTACGTCACAGACTTGTCTGTGTCTTGCCCTTCCCTGGCCCTGACCTGTCCTTGCTGAATTGTCTCCCCAGCTTGGCCTGAGACCTGCATTCTCTGTACAGACCTGCCTGGCTGGCTGGACTGTGGCCAGCCTTGGTCTTCATCACTAGACCAGACCTGCTCTGTTTGTTCTGCTACAGTAGCATTGTGTCCCTTGTTGGGGAAACCCTGCTGTCACCCTTAGCTCCCCTTCTTTTATGGGGCCTCTTCTTCCCTACTTCATGGGTATAAACGATATTGTCTGCAAGAAAAGTTATTTCATAAAAGAAGTGCACTATGTGAAGATAGGTATCCCATTCTACTTACTGTTTTCTGTTTCATTGATGAAAAAGATCCATATCTTTTTAATTTAGTATAATCATCTCTGCCCAGAATTTTAAATTTAATAAATTTAATTGCAGAATAAAGACAAAAATTACATTTTTTGAAGTATAAAAGAAATCAGATATGAATGATGACATAAACTTTTATTAGGTGTAGGTATTTCTTCAAGTTTCTTGTCAAAATATTCCTGAAAGGTAAGATTTTTGGAGGTTGTGATGATTTGAGGCTTTTGCAAGTAAGTGTGGATGCTTTCCACCAGGAAATCTATAAACACATCAATTTTGCTTAGCTGAGAAAAATTCTTTGTTCCTTATATGTACACAGCGATGTAAAGGTATAGGAAAACTGATACCTCTGTAACATCATCATTATTTACTTGTGCTCATCACATATCATTTCTCACCTATGCAATTCCACCAGGATTACTCTCTGTAAGAATTCCTACCTTTTACTCATACTATGACTTGAACTAAACACCAGTGCTGGTTTATGATGTCTTGAAACGAAATCTTGCAACGGTGTGCTATTTCACAATCTTAGATTAAAAATATGCAACACAATTGCTTTGAAAACTTATTTTCCCTAAAATTGGCATATCAAACAGTGTGCTCTTCCCCTTTGTAAGTGAAGATTTCCCCAGAAATCTTAAAAGAAAGGTAAATTAAAAGAGCACTACAGTGTTAAATGTATCTTTAGATTCTTTTATAAAATATCCTATAGTGTTTTTATAGTAAGGACATCCAGCCTAAGGGAAGACAGGAAAAAATATAAACTACAATTGTGCTAATAAATTAACAACATTTCCTGAAGGTTTACTGTATTTTTTTTATTGATTGGTCACACATTCAGAAATGAGAGTAATTGGACATGTATTTTTTGACAGTGGGAAAAAATTTTTGATCTTCTCTAAGACTCTTCTGATGTCAGTAGACAGGTTCTGGTTCTGTATGGAGCTGGCAAATTTGCCATCTGCAGTACATTATGAAAATATGGAATTACATTGAACAGGAAGAGCTTACATCTCATTTTCATAGTGTTTGTGCACAAACAAGTATTTATGGCTTCATATTGAATAAATTTCATCAACACAGAGATAAATAGGTATATATGTCCATTTGACTTCCTCACATGAGGACACAGATATGTTTTCAACACTGAGGCAACTGAGCTGCAAATCCCTAAGTGGAAATTCTTCATTCCCATGTTAGTCTTTTCCCTATTCTGTTCTGGTCTTTTCTGTCTGATCAGGCAAAAGCCAACAAAATATGAGGCATTTTATGACTTTCCATCTTTGTTTATTTGAAGGTTAAAGGATATTGCAAAGTAGATTTTCTTCCCATATTATCTTTGCATCCTTTTTTCCTGAAAGTTTTTGACAGTTGGACTCTAATAGGGTATCTACAAAGAAAAACTATAAAAACCACCCCGAATTAGTAAAATATACTATTCCCCTCTGGATTTTCTATCAGGTCCTATGATGTATCTGATAATTTCCAAAGGGAGTTTGCTGCACAGCAAACTGCAAAGAAGTCTCACTGCAAGAGACTTATTAGTGTTATCATAGCCGTTATATTGCATGCATATATTCATTTAATGCATTTGTACTGTTCATAAAAATATCCATTGATTTTAGAGCTTCTGTGAGTGATGAAAAAAAAACTACTAGAACCAATTAAAGAGCAGTGTTGTTCAGTCATTTCCATGAAATCTAATATGCTTTCTCTCATCACCCGTGATCATTTTATAGTGTTCTATTGTCAAGACATGCATGTGATTATTCTGTTTGCATTAAGAAGAGGAAAAGAATGCAGTAAGATTGCAGGTGCCTAAGAGCCAAAAGACAATCAGGTATCCAAGCCCAAAGGATCCAGCTGACACATAACAGCATAAATGTTTTAACTATGGAACAGAAAATTCATTCGATGCAGTAGGGAGAGGAAATTCCACATTTTTAAATAATTCTATTTTTATTACTCACTATATTCTCAGTGATTATATATCGATTTTTGTTTTGACCCTAGTGCCCTCTGGCAGATTCTAGCTGGATGGTAGAATGTCAGGAGGAAAATGTCCTAAGATGTGATACCAAAGAACAGATTAAGGCAGACTGCTGCTGAAGAAGCAAACATACAACAACTACAAAAAAAAAAAAAAGGCAATTTTTTTAAAATTTATTTTCAGTGTGTACAATACTAATAGTAATCAGCAACTTCGCCCTCTAAATAAATGCAGATGACACACTGTGGACACTGTGCACTGCAGGTTAGTTGTGGGGAGGGCTACTCACCTAACTGCGGTTATCTATTATACCATTACATTCTGCCTTTACTTGCACTCCATTAGATGTTGGCATAAAGGAGAGCCAGCCAGTGATTAGCTTAAATCAAAATAATTTAATAGTGCTGTGATGGTGTTCACAACAGTGAAAATATTTACTGAATATGGAACCTTGTGTTGCATGATATTGGAATCAATGGGAGGTAGGTATATGAAATTTCTCCTATTGGGATACATTTGCTTTGTGATTCAAAAGTCTAGCAGTTGTCCTAATTCATCTCTCTGTAGATATATAGGACCTAAAAGGGGATTTTCTCTTAGAGAATGATTACATTTACCACCTATTTCTCACAATATATAGTGATGAACAGCTTTCTTGAAAATCATCTCAGTTTTTCAGGGGAGCATCTTTTATTCTTTATTTCTTGAAGATTTTCAGTTGCTGAGACTAACTTAGCAGTAGAGCTGATCTCTTCTAACCATAAAGCTTTTTCAGTAATTTCCCTTAATTATTCAGGAGTTCTGGTATGCTTACTATGGCAATCTACATGGTGGGTGTTCATTTTCCCCTGAAAAATGTCTGTATGGAAACAAGTATAGTGACTAAGATTGTGGCTGCATTTGAACTAGAAATACTTGCCAGTGTGGCAATACTGGTTAGGTACCCAACTCTTACAAAATTTTTTGTTGGAAGCAACTGCATATTTATTAGGACATTTATATAACATAAATGCCTTCTACTACTACCGCTTTCTTCATTCAATCAACTACAATAAATAATACCAGCAAACTCAATATTCTCCCAGTATAAAATGCACCTACCTAGAAAGACAGGTTTGAATATGCTCAAATCTTGCCATAGTTATTCAAAATCTATAGGCTTTGATTATTGATATCTTCGTATGTAGTCAGCAATGTAAAGGAATAAATCTGCTGAAAACAATGGATGAAATAGATGACAAATTATCTGTTCTTTGGTAGCATACAAAGTAAAGCTTTGTTTATGTCTGCTAGGGTGATTGTAAAACTCTGCAGTTCTTTATAGAAAATTTCTAATTATATAAAAGCCAGATACTCTTTAATACTCCCCACTGGTTTATTATTACATGCATATATCAGCAGCTTGCACTGAAGATGAATCGGGATAATCAGAACAGACATCCCACTGGACTGACTACTTGGAACGTTGTTGCACCTGACTGAGACCTCGTGAGGATTTATATCTCAAAGTTAACAAGGAGGCAGCCAGAGATTGTATTTAGCTAAAGAACAAATGCCGTGTTTGTGCATGATTACCTCCAGAGTGTACTTTGTTTCTGAGCCTCGCACTTACTGGAAATATTGATAAAAGGCTGAAAGTCATTATAAGGAATCTACTTTGTTTAAAATGCCTATTATTCTGCTGTTAAATTTTGCCATAACAGTACTAAATTTTCAGTACAATTTTTTTGTAATCTGTATTGCTTATGCTAAAAAAGGACAGCAGAAAATATATTACAGTTTCAGTTATTTAAACTGCTACGTTAGTAGCAGGTATCTGCTATTAGTCACCCTGTGAATTCAAACACACTCAACAAGTACAGTTTAATTATGTTTTAAAATCTATACCAACTTTCATTGTAAATTTTCAGATATGCTTTTTAGTATATTATTTTCCTTATGTTTCATTATTACAAGCATTTATGCATATGCTAATCTTCATTTTTAGAACAGGGTCCTGTGGAACTAAAGTAAAAGGCCTAGAGCGGTTTCTGCTCATGCTCTTGATCTGAGAGGTCAATTTACATTCTGCTACACCCTTCTTCACTCCCACAAGGGGAGACATGCCTTTTCCTTCATTTGCCACAGCAATATCATAGAAAAAAAGGCTTAATCAGAGTGTGACCATTCCAGAGCAGTTTTCCAACTTTTTCACACAGCTAGCAAGGAACTTCAGAACTTTTTTTGAAGTGACATATTCACGCAGCAGGTGCAGGGTGATCTAAGACTGTTCTACCTGGTCTACCCAAGGAAATGTAAAAATGAGTATGTGTGTACCTCCCTTGTGTCTGGAATGAGTCAGGTGTGGCTGAATGAGTTAGCTAGATGAATAGTACATGGCTACCCTGAAAGGCAGGATGTTTTAGCTCAGATGCATTTTCTTTAAATGAAGTTGCATTTTTTCTAGATCTGAATTTAGTCCTACAAGGAGCTGCTCTTTGCTGCACTGGCTTGTCAGCCACACCTCTTCTGTCTCAGAGACTGATCTTTACTAATTTTTTTCAATGCAGATATACTTTCAAAGAAATCAAGAGTATTTTCTGCTTTCCTCACTTGCAAGCCAAGCTTAAACTTCTATAAATACAATTATTTCTTTAGAAATGCTGACCTTTTCAATGCACTGGCATACACTCAGGTACTTACACACCTGCCTCCTTGGGTAAAGACATGCTTGGTTCAATTTTGAAGAGCAGCAGACACTTCTTTTCCTATTTCACCCTCCTAGTTTAAGTTTCCTCCATGTGTCATACATGAGAGGTACTGAGATCATGACAGGCACAGAAGAGCAAGAATTATATAGAATAACCTTTGTAACAATATCTCTGTTGCTCTCGTAGTCATATAGGCTATCTATTTTTATGTAATGACTTTGCAACTGCTGTGTCATGGAATAGCATCTAAAAATTCATATTTTTCTTATTTTATTAGGTTTTTTTATTAAGACATTAATGGGGATTATGAATAAAATTTTATTCTGAAAATCTCTTTACAAAGGGTTATTAAAATTGATTATAACTTTATAGCTTCCCTGAAGAAATCACTCCTGATGAGCCTCTAAATAATTAGAAGTTAAAGAGTAAGATTAAAGTAGGAAAAAGAGTTAAATCATTGCTAGCAAAAAGTAGCTGTTTGTAAAGTTCTGCAAAAGTTCTGCATACGTGAGAGCACATTCCTTCCAGAGAGAAACAGAAGATTTAATTTTATTCTCTATCTAGTAATTTCAATAGTTTCTTTTAAAAATAAGTCAGGACTTTTTCATACACATTCCTTTTTTTTTTTTTTTCTTCACAGCAAAGCCTTCAATAGCGTAACAAATTGGTAAATAGGGTTTAAGTGTAATCTCTGACAGAAGTATTAGAAACTTACAGTAGTTCAGCAGAATAGTGACAACAAAAGTAAACAAAAAACTAGAAAACTAGCACTTCAAACAGCCAAGAGCTGAAAAGGAGGATTAAGGGCTGTAAAACAAAAGGACATCATTAAAGTTGTTTTGACTTTCTTCCTTTTTTTAAAAAAAAAATGTTTTCCATTAAATTTTGATTCTTATTCAATCTTTTCCAGGCAGCAGAAAGTTTCTGCCCTTTGTAAATTAAATTCATTGGTAAGTAATGTCAGTCATGAGGATGGACCAGCCAAGGAAAACACTCAGGCTATTATGTCCTGCAATACACATTTCCTCTTTCAGACTACATGGTACCTGCTCCCTGCTTTGTCACCTTTGATGAAATGGCATAAATTTAAAATGAGGAAGAATCTTCCTTCGTGTGAGCCTAGTTATATGCTGGAGTAGTGAAAGGTAGTTTTTTCCAAAATGATCTAACTTCTTTTTGAGCGTTCTAAAATAAGTTTTTAATAAAGGATCATCTTTGTGAGCTTCCTTCCTGAGCACTGTAAATGAAGCCTCAAAAAATATCCTGCACTTGGAAGGTTAGTCCTTAAATGTATGTTCTGTTCTTCAACAGACATTCATGAACAGATGCTACCAGGTAGGGTTTGAGCTTTCTCTTTTCAAGAAATCTGAAACTTTGTAAAATGTCCATTGCAACCACCAGTTTTCTTTCTGTATCTAAGTAACGTTAGAAAAAATCCAGCTGCTGATGATAGTTTTTGATCTCATCATGTCTTCACTTGTCTGGCAAGTATTTGTCATTTGTTGGTGTATGCCTTTGGCAAGTATATCAACAATTTAAAGGACAACAAAGACTAATTTTATTTCACCTCTTCCTATCTCGGTGTCTGACAGGAATCATAGTGGACAACACAAAAATATTCCAAGTCATGAGGAAAATTAGAAATTTGTTGGTTCAAAGATTTAAGCAGAGAGTTAAGCAGAGCAGTAATTTCTTTTAATCATTTGACAAAGAAAGGTATAGGACACCTATGTAAAAGAAAAAGCTGTAGATTTTTTTTTGTCTGTTCTTACTTGGTGAGGCAGGAAGAAAAGTTTTTTACAGATTAACATTATGTGTGTGCAAAAAGTGTATAAGCATTGTTGCACAGTGTGAAAGCATATCAGTAGACATTTGTATTTTTTCTTTTATTTTCAATTCCATATTTTGATTTTTTCCTTTTCTTCTTTCTTTTTTTTTATTTTTTTAAATTTTGCTGTTGTTGATGTTGTTGTGGGGGTTTTTTCTCAGTTTAATCTTTTGTCTGATTTTAAATCAGGTCCAAGCAGGAAGCTTCACAATATTTATGATACCATCAAATAACTTTTAATAGAAATAAATTTCAGTGATTGTGGGTTGCTCTAGTAACTGCTACAATAATGTATTTGAAAATTGTAGACGACTGTTAATGTTTTTATGCATTATCTGTCCTCAATTTTTATATTTATGTCAATTGGCTTCGTGTCAGGATGATTAGCTATTTACGTGTTCCTTTTCTCCCAGTGAGAGTTAGTGTGTAATTTATAAGAAATTAAATTCAGCTTTCTTCTGTTCTTTAATACTTGTAGTCATGTTTTTTTAATTTAAAAGAAGACTAGGCTACCTATGGTTATCCCTTTCCTGACTACCTTTACATCAAGGAATTCTTTTGCCATCTTTGCCCTATCTTTAGGTCCCCTTCTTGACAGACTATTTCTTTTTGTGGATGTAGTAATGACAGCAAGGGCAAGCGGAGTGATTTGTCCACAGTGACTAAGCAACTCAGAGCAGCAGAGTCATGAAGGTAACAACAGTCTTCTGAGACATGACACTTCATGTGTTGATGTGCTCAGCCTTCTTGCTAGAGCAAATTGATGTTACTTTTGCCTTTTGTTGCACTGCAGAACCAAGGCAGCTCTCAGGGAATGAACCGGGCTTGGTTCCAGCTGGCACCTCATCAGACAAATTCCTAACAGTCAAATTTCAGCGTCTTTGTAGGAGATGTGTGAGCCAGAGCTTTACTTTCAGAGTCTAGGATGAGTTTAAGAATGGAACTTAAAATTAGAGGGAAATACCACCGCTTTTTTACATTTAAACTGAGAACTGAACAGAGGTAATATGGAAATAATTGAGAGACAATAAACAAGAACCCCCCAATCCTTTTTTATTTACTTGGATTTTTATTTTTGGACCAGTTGACAGGGCAAACCCCCACTTTAAGGATTGTAACTCTCTTGGTCTGACTACATCTGTTTCTTTCCAGCCTACTAACTCCACACATGAGAAATGAAATCCTCAAGATGTTAAGGGATACTTGCCAAAAGCCTCTAATATTCTTTAACTATATTTCTTATATTATTTCAGTAAAAAAAAAAGAAAAAAACAAAACTACAGTCTACTTTTTATAAGTTGTTGTTTGCTTAGAGCCAAGCAAAATATTTTTAGGAGCAGTTCATGTGACAAATTTAGCTCTTATGTATCATTCATGAAAAGACTATGCATTTTTAAATAATTTGTTCACTATTCATAATTGATTGAACTTTTTATAAGAGTAAATGCAAAACTGTGGATTATGACAGCTGCCAAGACGAAATGCTCAATGATCTTTTAAATAATGAGGACTTAAGGTAATGAGAGGGAAGAACAAAACATTTTTGTTCTGGTTTGTCTCCTAGATTGACTTTTCATGGTTGACTGAAATGATGTCTGTAAACTTTCTCCAAAACTGTAGAGAATAGATTAAAAAAGATTTTAATACACATACATATAGTCATATATGTATATGAGATATATGTTATTTTATATCAATACAAAAAATATTAGAGTAAAAATGTAATGAAATATGAGATTGTTTAATCTTTACTTGTTTTCAAGATAGGGATTATAAAACAATAAATAGTAGTGAGAAAACCCCCAGATGTTGGCAATTTAGAGGCTGTCATAAACACTTGTGTTTATTATTCTCTTATCAGTCATGTTAGTCATTGATCAGCTTAATGCAATCACAGTTTCTCTATGAGTAACAGCAGTAGAGGGCACTTGTAAGCAACCCACTGGCTTCCAAGGGAGGAAGGAAGTGTTCAGTGGATCTCTGTGGTTTTGGTTTGCTGTTCTTTCCTCTCTGTCTACATTACACATTAAGCATCTGTTCAGACACCCCCTTTGGTCACATGTAATCCTTCAGACCTGTGTGCTAGTGGGAGAAATGAGGAACCAGCTTGGTCTAGATGGGCTTGGGCAAACACTTTTATTTTGTCAAATTAGCCAGAATACATAATATCAAATTTATGTCAACTTTTATGGGGTTTTTATGTTCCACCCAGGAGAACACACATCTGGCATGAAGCTACTGATAAAAACTTAATTCATCAGGGTGCTTGGACATATCTGAAACAGCAGAATAGAAGCAATCTGGACTGGCACTCTGCATCATTTAGCCGTGCTATTTTTTATCTGTCACCAGAAGCCATGCAGACAATTTAACATATTGTCACACCACAGCCAGATACAGCTTTGAATGAGATAACTGGAGGGCTGGAGACAATGTTACCAGGCCTGTGCAGCTGTACGAGCACTGCACTGATAGTACTATCTTGCTTTTATGCTCTTAGTATTTCAGCTTGACACCTCACTATGTGGTGTAGATCTGCAGCGTTCTGGGACCTGATTGGACAACTTAATTTTGGCTGCATGCTAACAAAAGAACATGAGATTTTACTTTGGTGTCTCAGACTGTCTTTCCTCATAACTGCAACACACAGACTTTTATAATTTTCGGTTTGGGTTGTGTCTTCAGACAGGATTTTTGAACATTCAAAATAAGATTAGAACCAGATCTGCTTTACAGTTTTCTATTCTTTTTAACCAAAAGGATTAGACTCTTACAGTGTTAAAATAAAAAACCCACCAAACCAGCACATTCTTCTTTATACAGTCAAAAAGAAATGTGCTTTCTTCCTTGAAATGATTAGTGAAATGCTGACAATAAGTTGCCATGAGCATCAGTCGCATTGCTAACAGCTATTGGATATAACTGATTTCATACTTCAAATGATCCTCAGAAACTATCCTTGTGCAGATAAAATGAACGAAGATGAATAGTGATTATACCTGAAAGCTACAGTGACCCAGTGAGGGAGAAGAAAAAATACCTGATGTTTCAATGATTTGTCAGGGACCTTAAATATTTCATACTTATTGCCTGAAGTAAACAATCATTACCCAATTGAAATCACTTTAGGCCATTTATTCCAGGTATCTGTACAGAATACAATGAACATTTCTAGTCAGAATCAGCTTGAAAGGAGTTTATGAAGAGAAAAATCCTTTTTTATTGGATAACATATTCACCAAAACTTTTGTCATCTGCTGCTTGTTGTGGTTGGAAGTTTTATTGTGTCTGTGAAAAGGGTGTGGGGAATCATGACCTCTATCTTTAACTACTCATAGTCACACAGAATCTTTGTAAATCTTCATGGGTATTTTGTAACACATACTAGAAATAGTACTGCTGTTAAGAAACAGCAACAACAAAACAAAACCAAACCAAACCAAACCAAACCAAACCAAAACAAAACAAAACAAAAAAACCCATGAAAAGTTAGAGCCATGAAGAAAAAACAAGGGCCAGCAATGCAATTGTCATTCTTTAAATATTGTCAGGAAACCAGATTTTAGCATGTAGCTGATGTATAAAAAAAGTTACCGATAATCCTTACCTCATCTTTTTCACCAATGGCTTACTTTCTGAATTTACGTCAGATTATAAAACCTAATACAGTGGTCAATACCAGCCTTTACTTTACAGTCAGTCACACTTTCTGGTTTTCAAACACTTTCTTTTAACAGTGAGCGAGAATGTATGAAACACTGCGATACTCACATCCTATTGAAACATTTCTGCTTCTGCTACATTGCAAAAAAGCTATTTATTTGTGTTAAAAAAGCTTAATATTTTAACTCTCTAGGGGACTAGCAGAACTGTGTCGGAAATATATGCTGCATGTGTTATACAGAAGTTACCAATTATGACAGGTTCAATACATTTTCCCTTCCTATACTAACTGCTGTGGAAAAAATTAATTGACCATTATCCAAAAGCCTAGACATCTATTTTTTTCTTCAATGGCACACGATGTGTTCTTCTCTTGGCATTGGATTTGATGATTTTCCAGCACTTGGCTTATATCCTTTCTCTGTGAGATAAAGCACGCAGCCAACATGTTGAACCAGAGCTCTCACAGCTATTCAGTAGCCAGAAGAGAGTTCTGTGATATAACTGCAGTTTCTAGAACTTTTTATTTTTCTTGCCTTGTTTAGGGAAAGAATTTGGTCAATTTCAGACTGGGTTTTAACAATACAAGTCATAATTTGATTCAGTTGAGTGCTTCTGCTTTCGCTGTAACGAACTGCTTCAAAACACGAATCAGAGATCGCTCTGTGCCGGGTTTTGTTTAGATGTTGATGCTCTGCCAACATACAGAGAATGGAAATGTACTTTGTGAAAATAATTGATCTTGAAAGGAGTCAAACTGTTTATCACATTTTGGTATTAGACTGATTTAGTTTGTTAATGCGTTTGTACTTCTTAAATAAATGTTTCAAATGAGCTGTTTGGATTCACACACAAGTGTTTTGATGGAGCTCCCCCATCAGGGGTTACGTGGCAAAAAATCTTTCATTTACAATCTCAGCTTAAATACCACATGTCACTGTTTTCTCTGCTGGTTACAGGGTACTATACATATTTTATATAATACTCCAATTTAGAATCATGTCCACGTTATGCTGACTTTTCATATGTGAACCTCAAAGCTTCCCATCTGAATGTGATTGAATCTACTCTAAGCAAATCTTCAAGGGTTGCCTACATTTATTTCAAGTGTTACCACCTGTTAAATAGGTCTCTAACAGTTACCTGTGTAACATACTAATAGCTCACCATGCAGACCAGGACAGAGGTGACGCATCTGTTCACTCACTGTTATGGCCAAACCACAAGCAGGAAAGGAAATATTTAATGATGTATTTCATGTTGCTGCTTAACAGGAGAGAAAAAAATGGTTTCTCTGTTGGAGAAGGAAAGCTAACAGCTGTGTAAATCTGTGTAACTTTCAACATCTGGCTTGTTATTCAACTCTTGCATAGGTTTTGGAAACAGCCATTGGTGCTTGTGGGGAGGGTCTCTGTTCTGCAGTCACAGGGTGATGCGGTAGAGCACAGCCTGGACATTCAGTAAAATCCAAAAAGCAGGTTTGTGGCTAATTCTGTAAAAAAACCATCAACATGAAGCCAAGATTAACATCTGCTTAGCAGAATGTGAATGTTTGGTAATGAGGTACTTCTGCCTCTATGAGGAGGTTCTGATATGGCTCTAGAAATCTATTTAAATCTCATAGCTTTTTACTAGGATGCATCCACCAAGACTTACTTTCTTGCGTCATTAGGGTAGCTTATTATCTACTTGGTGCAGAGCAGGGGGCATGTGTTCTGACAGGCTGTATACCTTGTTACACTAGCTCTATTTGTAGAAGCACTTTATTTGATTCTTCTTCATATAGATGTATTTCCATTGGAAGTTGGAGAAAAGCACCAGATTTAGTAACCATGTAGAGAAAAAATTCTCAAAGAAAAGTGTTTTCTAAGCCTCTGAACACTGTATGTGCTGTACATAGTTTATGCACTATATATACCACACAAAATGCATATAGTTGGAGGCAAGTATGATGATGTATTAATTTTCAGTAAAGTTGTTAACTGCTTTACTGAGATTCTAAAAGCTAATAAAGATGTTTTTGACTGTTGCCAATGTAGCTTTGGGGCAGAGAAAGAAAAGATCCTTTTTCATGATAAAAAAGCCATCATGGTTACTAGTATTTCAGCCCCATTGTTAACTACAGCTACAGAATTGAAAACGCAGTCTTGTTGTATGAAAAGTGTATTTTGTATTTTTTAGTTTTTAATTGTAATAACTGTTGTTATGTTTCTCCTGGTAATGTGGGAAAGGATGAGATAATTTCAGGTTAATTGGAATGTTTTCATTTGAGAAAATCTGTCAGGTTCTTAGGATATTGCAGATATGTTTCTCCAGATCTTGCTGAGCTCACATCAGCGTGTTCTTCATTAATTATACATTCCATATTGCACAACTATTGTTAAGTCTTTTGGAAATAAAATGAATTAACTTTTTACATTTTTGAAAATATAGAATAGTTATGTAAAATGGTCAGTCACTATAGTACATTGATTTACTTTAGGACTCAAGGGAGACAATGAAGACTTTTACGATGCAAAAACAAGTAATTTTTTTCCCTAACTGTTCCATAGGGAAGATATTTTTACTTTATCAGCTCCGTGGGTTAGATACATTATTTATTTCACTCCACTATCTTCAATCAGCTAAATATTTAACTGTAGTTTAACTGCATTTGTTTTACTGACTGCTTCCCATTTTTCATTAAATATTTATTATTTTCTTATATGAGGAAATAAGGTAAATGTAACGCTTGAATCTTAATTCAGTGTTTTTAATGATTCCTACTCTTACAAAAAAAAAGGCTATACTTATGATGGTATCATTTTTACTCAGGTGTGATTGACTGATGTACCTAAAATAAAGGTCTATTCTATTTGATTCATTTGAATCAAGCTTCAGTTTATCATAGGTCCTTGGTACAAGCTCTACAACCATACACCTGTGATTAACTGGAACCATGCTGTGAAACTATGGATTAGAATACTCTCTACAAAGGAGTATTTTTATATAAAACACTTGCTTACATGTCTTGATATTTCTTAGAAGAATTGATACTAATCTTAGTAAAAACCCAACTCAACTGAACTCAATGAAAAAAAAAAAGAAAAAAAAAGGAAAAAAAAAGAAAATGTCCTCTTAGTATAAATTGTTCTGGAATTCTGCATGTCTTATAAAAATGGAAAAAACAGGCATAAAAATTATAATACTTTCCCAAAGGGAAAGAGATAAATGAAAATATCTCCTACGTTCATCTGAATTTTTTTTCGTAAATTACTAGATACAATTGATACCACTGAAGCTATTTTTTCCTATCACAACCCTATTTTTAAAATTATTTGTTATTATTTGGCATTAATACTTTTGCTTTTAGTGCATTTCTTAAACAGTATGATCTGTAGTAAATTTACACACAAGTACAAAAAAAAGTCTAATCCATTAACTCTCCGTGACAAATGGTTTAATACAGATGAAGTAGCCATTGGAATCTTTCCTGCAGCCACACGGAACTGCTAGCTTATCAACTGGAAACAAAGAAACATCATAAAACATTTCTCAGCAAAGCCAAGATGAATGATTTGATACCTAAACCCTCCAGTAATTGAAAACATATAACGCATATACTTCTGAATTATAGCCGTGACTAATCTCTTATGAAATAGTTTTTTTACTCCCAAATGCTTGCTGTGGTGCAGCAGAAGCGCCTTTGAGATAGAAGGACGCTCTAAGACATAGCTGCCATTCAGGATAAGCAAAACTAGTTCCCTTGATGCCAACTCCCTACCCTCCCACCAACACCCTGAAAAACCTAAAAGGAAAACTAGAAACTGACATAAAATTTTCATTTTGCAATCTTTCTTGAAGTCACATTGTCATTTTATTTATAATTCTATCCTTCAGGTGATTACATTTATGAATACAATAATACCAAAGGCTACTAGTAGAGTTACGAACATTCTGCCATCAAACATTTCCTAATTTACATGAGATGGGGAATGTGGTGATACAGGTGGAATATTAAAACTTGCGTTTAGGTAAATCAGTTAAATTTGATGAGTCATTAGCAGCAGTCAAGATAGTCAGAAACCTGTTCTTTGACCTGTGTAGGATAAGTGGGTGGCCTACCCAGCTCCCAGAAAATACTGTCACAGTTGACAGGATCTGGCAGAAGTGATGGATGAACTTCCAAAGACCCACTGTAAAGTAGTATCCAGATAATTAGAAGCTCCTTGGAGCTTTATGAACATCTTAGTGTGGAAACTAGGGTGAAAATCTCCTAAAAGGCAACTTTTAACCATGCTTTTTATCAGACTTTACATTTTATGTAGGAGACTTGGAATGATTTTATTGACATCAGACTAGCAAAGATCTTGGATCATACTTTTCTGTCCTTGCTACAACAGGCAACAGCATTTATTCATATTCTCTTCATAGCATAAAAGTCTATCTCAGCTCATCAGTCTCTGTTATGAGTCTTTCAAGACAGTTTCACTACTTCAGTCTCTCAGTAGGACACCACTGTAATTTCCAGCACTATTTCCCCTGTGTTACATATTACTGTGAAACAAGCCCTTACAGTTTTGTATCAAGTATTGTTACTGATTAAGGATAGTTTTAAACCAGCTAAAAAAGTATGCAACATGTTATGTCGTTGTTCATAACAGGATTCTTTTAGTGTTTTCTATTAACACATTAGCATCAGGAGAGATGTTATAGCGTGGGAATTTCTGCTTTCAAATTCTTTTTGAATTCTTTTGAAAAAAAGACATATGGCAGACACATTTTTAAAACTCTAAAGAAAAATACAAATATTAACCTAATTAGTGGATTTTTTAAAATCCTTGTTTACTTTTGGTCTAATTATTTTTTTTTTTTGTGATAGATCCAGCTCAGGATTTTATTATGTTTCATACTAATGTTTTTCACCTTAAAATAAGTTTTCTTCACTAATTTGAAAAACAATGATTTAATTTTGTTGTAAAATAAACCTTATAAATAAATTTAATTTAATAATATATGAATCTTTCAAATAAAGAAGTGTAATTATATTGAATTCTACCCTAAGGGGTTTCTGAAATAACCTATGAAAATGACTAGAAATGAAACAAATTGTAGTTTGATCTCTTCTAACTCTATACAAAAGAGGAATAGTTCACCAACTTCACTTGTGAAGAAGAGGTGGAGAAAAATTTCCAAAGACAGTGAAATTACAGGGGGAGAGAGACAATATTTTTTTTTCTCTGCAGAATCTACTGTGCAGACATCAGTGAGTTTCTGCAAGGCAAATACTGTAGGAAGGGGCAGATTTCTGTATGAGAGATTTTGCCACCAGCTAAGAATCCAGTCTGATAAAAATGGCAGCAGAGCTTCCTTTCAGACTATAGTAAGTGAAGTTTTGTGAATTCTTAGAGAAATAGAAATCAGGCATGGATGAAAGCCAAATTTTTTCCACATCTTTTGTGTTTTATATATTTTGTCTTTCCTGGGACCTGCCTGTATTCTTGAATTAAAAAATCCCATTCCTATTAGAGCCTTTCTGTAAGCGGTGCTGAGATAACTTTAATTTTATTGGTTTTGACAGGATGAGGGAATATTGGTTCCATAATCTTTTGCTTTTGTTCAGCTATTGTAGTTATATTGTACTTTAATTATTAAAAAACCCCCCAAAAAACTACAAAAGCAAGCAAGCAACCAACAACAAAAAAATACTCAGATAAACAAAAAAAAGATTGAATAGTATCCTCCCCTTCAAGTCTCTTTATCCTTGCAGACAGACTTCAAGATACACTCGCCCAGGAGTTTATAGAAAGAATATTGATAACTTCTATAGAATGTTAATTTCGTGGCCACGCTCCAGTTGTGAATTCCTCATGTCTGAAAAATGCGAAAGTTTGAATTTTACCAATGGCCCCCTAAATCAATTATGTGATAAATGTAAATGTTCAGAAAGAAAACCTGATTTAAAAAAAAAATACGGAATTACAGAACAGCTGCTATATTTAACAGAGAGTGCAGGACAATAACCACTACATTCTCATGTATCTAGTAATATGTTACTTGCCTTTATATTTTTCCAGTGATCTTTTCAGTTTAGAAGGTTGTCAAATTAAGCTGACTGTCAGGATGTTTTGCACACCTCCTCAGGGGATGGCATATATTCTTTTGATAACCCTTACCCTTAGGCTTGCTTTTCCCTGAAATGGTTGTAGATTTGGAACATACATCTTCCTTCCTGAATAGAATATCTGTTGAGTATAAATTCACCCCTGGGGCATCAGACATCTTCTTCCTTGCTCTTCCTCTGCACTACCAAATTCAATAACATGGTGATTTATCTCCTAATCCCTGAATACCCTGTTGTGGGAATACCAAGCCACAAATTATAAGTAATGGTGAAGATGTCTCCAGCTGGCTAAGATCCAGGAAAGCCTAACAGTTGTATAAACAAATTTATTTAACCATTGATTTTCCCCCCCCTCCTTTTCATCTTTGTATTGTCATTGTTTTTCCAGTTCTGTATTCTTAGAGTATCAGGAGGGATCAGTAAGGTTATCTTTAGTATAGATAAATGACTTAAAAATTAACTCTTACAAGAATTATATGAGTACTTTTTTTTAGTGAAAATGTTTTTCAATCATTCAACACTTTCATATTAAAAGATAACAGAATTTCTATGAGCTTCTTTTACCTGGTTTTAATTTAAGATAAATGCTTAATTCAGGATGAATATTAGTGGCAATAAAAAGGAGCAGGATTCTACTAACATGAAGATTTTAAACGTGAGACTACACAAATAGCAGTGGGAGTTCTGATTGGGTTGATACACCAACATGTTGGATAGTGCTTAATCTTTACAGACTGCAAATGAAAAAGCAAATTTTGTTTAGAGAGTTCTAGACAATTTTGAGTTTAAAAAATCCGTTTGTGATAAAACAATCTTGAGTTTAAAAGATCCACATCATGTCCTGAACAAACAAAAGGAATCTATCACATACAACCTGCCCTACAAAGGATGAGTTTTTACAGGTGTACATGTGTTTGTGTGTGTTTGTATGTGTTACAAGCACTTCTGTAGTAAGATATTTAAGAAAGGGTAAAAAATGCTGCACAACAGCATCTGTGAAAGAGAAGTGAGAAAATATAGAGGAACAATCCTGCAGAAACTAAGGTCAATGAAGGAGAGGGACAGGAGGTGCTCCAGGTGCCAGAACAGAGATTCCCCTGCAAGTTGTGAAGATCATGGTGATGCAGGCTGTCTTGCTGCAGCCCGTAGAGGTCCATGATGTAGCATGGATATCCACCCACAGCCTATGGAGGACCATACACCAGATGGAGCAGGTGGATCTAACCTGAAAGAATTTGCAGCATGTGGAGAGCTCATGCTGGAGCAGGCTTCTGGCAGGACTGTGACCCTCTTGGGAAATCATGCTGGAGCAGTCTGTTCCTGAAGGACTGCACCCTGTGTGAAGGAAACACACTGGAGAAGTTACTGAAGAACTGTATCCCATGAGAAGGAACCTATGATGGAGCAGAGGAAAAACATGAAGAGGAAAAAATGGCAGAGATAAAGCCTTGTGAACTGACTTCAACCTTAATTCCCCATCTCCCTGCACTGATGATGAGGAGCATTAGAAATACTCAAAGCTGAGTCTAAGAAAATGTAGTGGTAGAAGGAAGGAGTTTTCAGATTTCTTCCCGTTTCCCATGATCTTACTCTGTTACACTTAATTTGGCAATAAATTACATTTATCTTCCCTAAGTCAAGTCTGTTTTGCCTGTGATGTTAGTGGGCAAATGATCTCCCTGTCCATATCACAACTCATGAGCTTTTTTTATATCTTATCCCCAGGTACTGTTGAGGAGGGAGAGTGATAGAGTGTCTTGGTGGGCACCTGGCAGCCAGACAAATGTAACCTACCACAAGTTCGCATCCTTCTTCTCCAAAAACATGTCAAAAGTCACTTACTGAGATCTCCTGCTTTGATTTTAGGCCATTTAATATGCAACAAAATCTAGTGTCCTCTATGTGTTAGAATAATTGAAAAACAGTAAAAGCAAGTTTAACTGAATTTTACCTTTACCAAGGACAAAGAGAATCATTTAGACCCTCCACATAATATCATTTTCAACTTTCCTTTTCCTTTTTTCTGTCTTTGCCTCTGTGTTGGCAGGGAACACAGCAAGTCAGCACAAAACAAGTTTCCTGACCTCTGAGTCTTCCATTGTTGACCTCTTGTTGTATTGTGATTGACTTACATCCCCACTAACTACTATCATTTAGCATTGCAAAAATAAAACAAACAGCCAAAATATTGTTCTATTCACATAGTCCAAATGATAGAGACAATGTAATTAATATTGTGTTTTTCAAAGCTTAACACAGGAGGATGGTAGAAATATCTGGACTGAAGAGTTTGTTTGATTTGGCAGTTCCTATTCCCAGAAAAATTTAGGAAACAGCTACCTTTTATTCAAATGTGGGGGGGTTTTCACATTGAAATATGATGTATACCTGCCTGCCCCAAGATTACATAGGCAAAAACATATAGATATACATAATACTCAAATTATGCTGTAAGCAGTTTTTGTCTTCAAAATCTCAGGTTACTTTTACATTTAATTTCATCAGAAAACAATGTTCCTTTGTTCCTGTCAGACTCAGAGGCCTGCTCTACCCTTTGGGATGATGTGAATAGTTTGAAGGAATGCAGAACCACTACACCCAAGGGAAATGTCTGTCTCGTATTGCCCTGCAAATCAGAATGTATATTGCAAGATTTCTTGTACATCCAGCCAGACCCATTCTGCCTTCAGCTGTTCTCAGAACTTAGAGAACAGATATGGAATAGACCTGGTCTTGAATGGTTTATATCAAGAACCTGATATGTGAGTATTGATAGCAGTCATCAAACAGATTACTTATGTATTATTGTGGTTTTGTGCTCACATGCATATGCTCCTGTCAAAATTCACACCTCTGACTACAAATTATGTGTTTCATTAGCTTCCTCAGTCAATGACTTACCAAATTTTTACAGAAATTAAGACTAGAAAAATGCCCAATGGTCAAAGTCAAAAATTGAATGGATGTGGGGGTGACACACACTGATCAGGAAAGCTTTTTACCTCCAATTTGTGGATGGATGAAAAACATTGGCAAAAGGGTCAAACAAATGATTTCATGTCTGTGGTTTTAATCTTTATTTTTCATAATAACTAGTATGTTTCAGTTGCTTTGCACTGTGATGGGGAATGCAGAACAGCCATTAATAGTATTTACTGGTCCATTAGTCTGGCCTGATGAAAAATTTTATTCATGGGGTTGTAAAATGCACCAAAGCACTAACTACCAATAAATCTGCACAATGCAACTAAAGCAGTGTAAATAGAGCTGGAATATTCAGGATTTTTAGCAAACTGGGTTCTCTGTATCCTATTCAGCAAGATACGATGTTAGTATCTTTGTCACTCTGAATTGGCAAAAATACCTCTCTGTTATGTGTACTTGTCCTCCTTTTCTCTGTTGCAGAGTATAAGGCAAAGTACTTTAAAAGGGCTGCATGAATTTTCCTGTCAAAAAAAAAGCCTGCATAAAATTACTACTTCAATATAAAAATAAAACATAACACTTAGGTATATGCAGATCTATCTCACGTGGGTTTCAGATACTGACTTCAGTGGAGTTACTCCATAAGTACATTGTTGGACATCACTAAACCCACAACATTCAATGCAGAGCTAGACATTGTCTCCCACAGAACTTTGACTCAAAAATTTAAAAACTAGAAGGATCAAGTCCATTATCCTTCCAGTCTGTGGAATACATATATCTGGAAGAAGATTCTCAACACCTGTGCTGCTCAACAGGACTGTATACATATTCTCAAACTAAAAGTATCTTCTTTTAAAAGACAGCCTGTGCTATGGTCAATCTCTTTATGTACATAAAGGTAGTGGGAGAAAAAAAAAACAAAACCAGCAAAATTTTGACTAAGAGGAACTGTAGCCCATGGGAAGCAATCAAGCTGGAGAAGTTTGTGGAGAACTGTCTCCTGTGGGAAGGACCCCACCCTGGAGCAAGGGAAGGACTCCTCTCCCAGTGCAGTAGCAGAAAAAACATATAATGAACTGACCATAATCCCCCATTCCCCATCTCCCTGAGCTGCGGGGGGAGGATGTAGAGCCTGAGAAGGAGGAAGGGGTGAGAGAAGGTGATTTTTAAGATTTTTTTTTTACTTCTCATTATCCTGCTCTGATTTTCATTGGTAATAAATTAAATTAATTTCCACAAATCAAGTCTGTTATGTTGGTAACAGGAAAAAAGTACTGTTATCTGTATATCTTTCAACTAGTTAAAAAGCTGTGGAGTTCTCATAGTAGTGGGGTCTTTTTGTCTGGTTGTTTGATTCTTTGACTTGTTTGGTTTTGTTTTGTAAGAACAGAACACTTTTTATATTTTTCATCCTGTTGAGGAACCTCTTATGCCCTATAGTACAGATTTACCAATGGAAAATTTCCTTTATGATAGTGGATATTGTGGAAGTTTTCTTACAAGCTTCATGATCTCTTTCAAAGTAATGTACCTACTCAACTGCACAAGACCACAAAGTTCTTCAAAACATTATAATAGACTCAAATGGCTGTATAAATCAGAGTTATAGGGAAACTAAACTTTTAAAAAGTAAGTTTGTTTTTCTCTTTTCCCAGTGGTAGTGGCAAATTCAAGCAAAGGCTGTTGTATTTATAAACGTATTTCTTTGTTTATTTTTACAGCCCGTTGCAGAACACTTATTCTAGATTTTCACATGAAAATCTCTCTGTCACAGTACCAAAATACATTTTCCGAAAAATATCAATCTGGAGTAGTTTCTGTTACCTTACTTGTCATATTCTTTTTAATGCAGTGCTTCTCAAAACTAATAACTGCAGCCTCCAAAGCTGAATTTCCATCACAAATCCAACCCATTCTCTTTCTAGATTTCCACCATGGGAGGGAGAGACGGGAAAGAAAAAAAGAAAAGACCTCAACTAGTCTTTGGTCCCAGGATAAGATTACCCAACTGTGATGATTCCTTCAAGATTTCCTGAGAAATGTATGAAGCATTTAGAGCAAAATGAGTGTTGAATTCCCTTTGTGGAGCACTTGCAAGCAGCCATATGGGGAGGGAAAAAGTGCAGTTGCAAGTGCAGGCTCATAAAGGTTTTCATATATAGAATAATTAAGTACTTGATCTAAAATTTGTTTTCAAGCTATGGGGTAAAATTTGCCTGGTGTTATAGGCACCATCCCGGTTCTGTAGGGGCTCAAGTATTTTGCTACTTTAGCAGCATGTAAATGCAGCATTGGTTAGGCAAATTACAGTGTGCTATTACCATTGCTGCCACATGGAAACTGTGTTGTTGCTTTAGTCGTGGTACGGTATTTCCTGGTAATACCACAAATGGTTCCTGTCACCACAGGGTTATTAAGAGCTTTTGTGACATTTAGATATTTTGTTGCTGTTTTTTCTTCTTCTTTTTTTTTTTTTTTAATTATTTTATTACACTTTCTGTTTTCACTTTGATAGCTTTTCTAAAGCAAATAATAAACAGACATGTCTTTTGCACTACATACATAAAAGGAAAGGGCTTGCCTGCTGTATGTTGTAGCCTCCCAGGACTCAGATCAGAGAGTTGGCCTAATTCACTGTCATTTAAAACCAGATGTTTTTTCTGGCACACTGTCTTGCAAAACCAGCAGTGAAGTAGATCAGAAGGTACTCAGGGAAGCTTTAGTGCATTAAACTGGATACCACAAATAAGTAGGAACAATGAAGCACTGAAAATAAATCTTAGAAAGGAACCCAGATAAACAAGAGACATTTTCCTCAGCCGTCTACTGAGTAATGACTTCAAAGGGGGTCTTTAATACAGCTTTGGCAACAGGATGGAGAGCTGTTGCATCCTAAAAAATAGGTGCTGATGCCATGTACACTCCTCTCCTCTCCTCTCCTCTCCTCTCCTCTCCTCTCCTC
>VXAY01012532.1:486264-515703 GCA_013399855.1 Oxyruncus cristatus
CCTGCCCTCCCTTATGGTGGTATAAACCCAAAGAAAAGCACTTCTTCCCTGTTCATCTATTCATCCTCAGGCAGTAGATAGTAGAACTAGTTGCAATGAGGACAGGGACAGGGAAGGAAAAGTCTGAAGGGGAAAATGACTGTGAACATTGCTGAATTTGTTTCTGTAGAAAGAACATCTCCCATATGTTTGATTGATTGTGGCCATGACAGGAATGAAGAATTTCTCTCCTCTTTATCTACCCCAGTATTTTAACTCTCTTCCTTTTAAAGATATTTCACTTTTCTGTTTTTTCATCTTTGCTTTCACAATGAGTCTGTTCTCTTCCCATATTGTTCTAATTTGTAGTAGTTCATCTTTGCTTCCCCTCAGTCTCTGATCCCAACCCAAAAAATTCTAAAATACTTATTGGTCTCATCCTTCAGACATCATGTGAATAGAAAGCTGCAACAATTTAGAGCAGTGTTTGTGGTACTGAGAATGTTGCAATATTTTCCCTCCCAGATACTGGGGTGCTAGCAAATATATGCTAAATCATTTACTCAGGTTTATTAGATACCTCTCAACTCCTCCCACAGAGACTACTCCTTCCTAGGCACTGCATACAGTTGTATAAGCTTAACTGTGCCAAGGCCTCTGTCATCCAAAAATCATACGTGGGAAAGTGCCTCTTAAATTCATAAGCACTCATGTGGTTTTAAATAACTACGCTACATGATTACTACTGTACCCCCTGCGCTTCATGGATGTTGTTAAGATCCCAGGGTATTAATTAATTTTGTTTATCTTGTACTTGTTTAGAACTAGTGGGAAAAGCAAAACAAAAACCCTGTAGCACTCTAGAGGGCACTAAAACCTCCAAGATAATATTGGGCAAAATTTTCCTTCATAGGCAACTTAAAAATATATTATAGAATCTTCTACTAATTTTGCTACATTTAAACAGTCCAGAAAGTGGTCTAAGAGTAGTGATCCATATTTGCAAAAATTAAACTTATTTTTCATTCTTTTTTATTGGAAGATTCATGTATGACTAACCAAATCCATGGTAGTAGTCACTTGAAAAACACTTGAGACATTTTTGGATGTGAAGATACATCTTGTAAGAAGAGATGGAAAGTGAACAAGGAAAATAAAAAGCAAAAGAAATGTAGCTGAGGAGAGCACAGTAGACAAGTTGGGTTTAGTGTGATATTCAAGTAATCTTGACTGAGACTGTGACTAGAATAAGGGGCATGATTCTGCTTGCTTTCTGACATAGCTGTAACTGGAGCCCTCCCATATCAGTCTCGTATTATTGTAACAAAGGTGGTCTCAAAATTATTTACTAGCATAGAATATGCGCTAAAAAAATAGTGTAATCACGCAAATCATCTTGCAAGGAAGCAGAAATACTGAAAAAAGCATAAGAGCTAGCCTGGAGACAAAAAGGAAAGTAAGAACCAGGCCAGACCTCCAAACTGAATTTCAAGATGGGACAGTGGAACCAAAAAACCTTGGATTAAATTGGTTAATATTGGACTGATAACAACATTTAATTGTCCATAGTATTCATCCCACTCAGTTTTCACTGTAAAGTGAAAAGTGTTCATCCAGAGCATTTTGGACAGCATCTGGTTTGGATGCTCCCCTTCAACTCTCTGGAGCAATCTTTCTTCACTGATTACAGACTAAGGAAACTACCAAAGTGCTCAGTGACAGCCATTAGCTGGAAAATAGTTGAAAGAAATATAACCCATCTTCTGAGATGAAGTTGTGAGGCAAAGAAAAAATAAGCTGGTGCTGCACAGTGAGAAATTAAGCTATTAACTGTGACTGAATAGGTCTGCAGGTGGTATTGGAGGGAAATACATCTTCCCCCGTAAACAGGGAAAGCTCAAGCATGCTCAGAGATTTCATTAGCTGTATCAGAGCTAAATGGTTAGGATTGCATAGTTTACTGTACAATTTCTGGTTAACAGAACCAACAACATCAGAAGCCAGTGTGCTCTGCAGAAATTGTAGTCTTCCACAGAAAGCAAATTCATGAAATCAATTACTAAAAAGGACTAAAAGCTGCTAATGAAATTTCAGATTTTTACTAAACACTGAACATCTTCAACTCCTGGCAAATATCTAGCAAAAAAAATGGCAAAAAAAAAAAAATCCAGCTTTTGTCCATTTACAGTGCTCTTTCTCCACTGATGGAGATGTGTGTTCTCAACTGACCTTTTTCTGAATCAGAAAAAAGATTTCTCAGCATATTTCACAAGTTTTTTTTTAAAAAACACATATTTTTTGTCAGCAAAATTTCTAACTAAATTTGTCAATAGAGGATGCATTTTAACCTCTTGGCAGTTCTGTATTATGGGAAAAACAGTCCAGCTAAAGTCCTGGGAACAAAGAAAACAGGAAGAAGTCCTTCAGCTTTCACAAAACTTGTACAGAATTTGGTTTTTAGCTAGAATATTTCATTTTTTCAGCTCATTAATGAAAAAAATTTTCCTCTAACACAAATACTTTCCCCTGCCCCTCCAGACCCCCATGCTCTTTCTTAAAAATCTGCAGTGAAAAGCTTTCAACCCATGTAACAGTGTTATTTTCAGCTCAGGTAGATTATGTATGGTTTGTTAACGAGTTTAATATACATCATATTTGGAATGGGATCAGAATGGAGGATGGCCAGATGTTTGCCATGGCCTGGCAGCTTCAGCTGCCAAGGGCAGGGGTCAGAAGGAGGGGAGATTGGCACTTTGAGCAAATTTAGTCCCTTGGTAGCTGGGTAGGCATGATGAGAAAGAAAAATTTAGGAGGAATGTTGTAACCATGGTGGATATAAAGTTTCCTGAAAAGTTGGCAGAGTTAGCTTTGCAAAACATGTACTTATAAGAGTTATCTTGAAATGGATCATCTTTCATCTCTACCTGTAGTAGAGATTGCCTAATACACTTTAAGAAAGCATTAACATAGAACTCTCATAAGGAAAATGTTAATGCAGAGCAAATGTAAATACTTTATTAAAAAGTGATCATGCTTTATCTCTCTGATGTTTGGCAACATAAAAATTTATTTCACTGTTTATTCACCTTCTTGCAAATTTTCTCTGCAATGAAATATAAAAGATAGTGGATTCCTTTTCTTATTCCAAATCCTTGTACCTATATGTTTGATTTGGGTGTATTTTCCATAAGAATAGTTTTCATGCTTCCTCTTCTTCAAGTTTAAGCAATTCTTGTGTAGCACTGAATTTTCTTGTCTGTAAGATTTTGCAGTGTTCAGATATTTAGTGCCAAGAAATGTCAATAATATTTAAACTATTTCTTTTTAATATCCTAAATTCATTCCTGTTATTTATCATTGTATTATGATACTGCTGTTTGAAAAAAATCATAATAGTTACCAAATTTTAAACTCATGACACAATTTGAAAGTGCTATTCTTCCTCACTTTAGCATGTCTTTCAGTCTCGACTCTTTCTCACCCACCTTCTTGCCTGCCATTCCCTGGACTAAACTTCAAAGAGTTTCCAGTCAGAAAGTAATACTTTAATAGTTTGGGTTTTTTCTTTCTTCTCTCTCACCATGTTCTTGTTTTGTTCTGGTTTGAAGGTGTTTTTTTCCCCAGGAAGGGACATGGGGACTTCTTGAAAGCAATTTATCCCATGCTCTGGAAGCTTCTGACAAAACTTCTGAGAAGCTTATAATTTACAACAACATATAGCAAATAGGGAACTGATAACCTGGTTGTGGTGTGTTAAACTTGACTGGCTGTCGGGTATCCACCAAGCTGCATTTTCATTCTTTCTTATCAGGAGATGGGGAGCAAGTACAGTGAGAAGTTCATGGGTTGAGGTAAGGACAGGGCCTTCTACTGTCATGGGAAAGACAAACTTCACTTGGGGAAATTAATTGAATTTATTACCAATTAGTTGGAACACAGTAGGATAAAGAGGAAAAAATAAAACTACAAGCGCCTCTCCCCTGTCCTTCCCTTCCTCCCATGCTCAACCTCACAGCCAACTCTTCTGGGTCCTTCCCCGAGCACTGTACAGGAATGGGGAATAGGGGTTGCAGTCACTTCATAACAATTCATCTGTATCACTCCTTCTTCCTCCTGCTCTTCCCCTCCTCTAGCACGGTGTCCCTCCCACAAGGTACAGTACTTCAGTTATTTCTCCAATATGGGTCTTTCCCATGGGCTTCTGCTCTCCAAGGACTGCTCCAGTCTGAGTCTTTTCCATGGGGTGCAGTACTTCAGGAACAGACTGATAACCCTGTGGGGACCCATGGGGGTCACAGTTCCTGCCAGAAAACCTGCTTCTGGCTGTGGTTGACATGGGAGCACCTTCTTGTGTTTTCCCACAGAAGCCACCTCTGCAGCCCACTCTACTACCAAAACCTTGCCACATAAACCCAGTATGCCAGTACATAAATTATGCACAGAGCTGTACCTTTTGTACTTGGTCTTCTATTTTTCACCTATATTCTAAATTTTCTTAACAAGAAATTCTATATTTTGGAATACACAGCTGAGATTTGAGGCCCAGTTGTGCTAAGCACTAGATCTATATAAATAAAAGTCAGACTCTTGTTCCAAAGAACAATTAGAAATCCCAATCCACCAAATACAGTTTACTACATCCCCAAGAAGCTTCAGTGCTTATCATGTTCAGCGGCTGTTTTGAAGATGGAAGTATTTTGAACTTGTTGACCTAATGGATGATTTTTAGGCTTTTTTTTTTTTTTTTTACTTTTACGATTTTCTATAAAAAAAAAGAAAATCAGAAAAAAATTTTACCTCTGAGCTAAAAAGGCACACCATTTTTCAATACTGCTATACAGTTCAAACTAAAAATAAATTCTCAGGATAATAATAAACTCTCAGGAGCTCATAGGTTTAGTTACAACATTCCTTTAAGACATACAAGAACAATAAAAAATAATTTGGCATTTTAAGGCTGATAAACAAATGTGTAGTATCAGAGCCCAGAAGACCCATGATGGGTTTCATAAAAGCACACATTTAGTATCATCTAGGATGCTTTCAGTTGTCTGCTGAGAAATGGTATTTTGTCTGATACTTATGGATTTTTTTTATTTTCAGCTTTTTGTAGATTTTAGAGGGAGCTGTAGTTAGCTCACCCTTTAACACATTAGTTTACACATACCCAAACCCTTTTCCCCATTTCATATCTAACTTTCTAAATTCCTTTAGCTTGTTTAGACTTCTCTCAAGGTAGGCCTTCTTTCTGTTTAAGAACATCTCACCCCAGGCCTCTACAACAAGATACGACAGACAAAGCATCCTTCAAAAACCAGAACTTTGGAGGAGCTCCAGGGACTGGACGTGCTGTGATGAAGAGGAAGACGAGGAATAGGGGGTTGCAGAAACCCCCAACTCAATTTCCAGGAGGGTGTGCTTGGGGGGAGGATCTGGGCAGTGGGTAGTTCTGGGATTGGTTGGATAATACCTTAAATTGTGGAACCGCTGGACATGTGGCATGCACAGGGGACTCTGTACCCCTGTGGTTGAAGGCCTTCTATTAAAGCTGCTCTATACCTTATCGCTACTAATAGTTGCCTGGTGAGTCTATTTTTGACTCCCCTGATCCTTTAAGGCAACACGCCCCTCAGAGAATGTGAGTCTGCAAGTATGAGAGACAACTTTGCACGTAATAGTAGCTTTCCTGGACTTTAAGGTGAGAACTCATTCTCTTTCTTGTATTTTTCTCTCCCCTTCCCACAGAACAGTTGAATCAGATTATTATTATGCATTCTTAATTTGGAAATAAACAAACCAAACAAAAACAACACAACAACAACAACAACAACAAAACACAAACAAACAAACAAAAACCCAAAAAAACCCCAAAACAAAACAGCAGTGAATTAAATACTAACAGTGAATTAAATACTAACTGAGCTTTGGATATTTGAGTCTTCTTTGAGGTGTTTTCCATCCCAAAGGCAACACAATGAAGTACTGCAGCCCCATGAAATATTGGCAGGCTGACACTTGACACTATTGGAGTTGGCGTATAGTGCTGTCCATTCCCAGAGGCTGCCATACAAAATGATACAGGAGCACTGCCACTGGAAGAAATGTAATTTAATGTTGTGTTCTGCTTTCTTTTCTGTTTTGGCTTTTCCAAATTTTACAACAGGTTTATATTTAGCTGAACTAAAAAAAAAAAAACAAACAAAAAAAACCCAAAAAACAAACAAACAAAAAACCCAACCCAAACGAAAACAAACAAAAAAACTCCCAAACAAAACAAAACAAAAAACCCCCAAACAACAAACAACAAAAAACCCCAAAACAAAACAAAACAAAAAAAACCCCCAAAACAAACAAACAAACAAAAAGCTTTCCCTCAATGCCTGTGGATTTGCTGCTTCCCCCACTTTTTTTTGCCCTGCCTGAGGATGAAGAACCTGAAGCTCTTTGATCATAGACATGCTGGACTATGCCTAAGAGATAAGCTAAAGGCAAGAAGAAGGATCAGGAGAGGAATGTAAGACCATAACCATGGTGGAGTCAACCAGGACAAACCACACCTCCTAAGGAAGGATTCTGAATGTGCATTCGCACATGAAAGCAGTATGGAGAAATAAGAGCAAACCTGCTGAGTAAAACCCTTGCTCTTGAGAATCCCAAATCTGTTATGTGCTCGTTATGATATTAAACTTTGACCAGCTCTAATTTAGGCCCATGAACAGAACAACCACTAGGTATGGCAGCACAGATCGGTGAGATGCAGAGTACAGAAATGGTTCAGTTACACCTGAGACAAATCGAGTTTGTATGTTTCAAGACTATTCAATGATATGAGCCAAAGGATACAATGTGGGTACATTTGGGAATGCACTTCTGACTCAGATGAAAATGCTGATTTAGGCCATGTGAAGTCTTTTTTCTTCAAGTCAAGGTTAAAAGCTGCTCAACTTCAAAATATTTTCAAAGTAAAGTATTTTCTTGACAGTAAAGTCACATAAATTGCTTTTGATCCTAGTAACTATTCTTTTGGCCTTTTAGTTGTTTCCCTGCTTTTTCCCTTTCCTTTCTGTTGTATATGACCTGTTCATAAAAACCTTACATGATGGGGATTGATTTCCTAATTTACCTAAGCAATATCTTCAGTTACTGTGATGAAAAATAACACTCCTAAATTATGTATTAAGTAGTACAGAAAGCAGAATTCTTTCAAAACCCCCCAGAACTAGCAATCTCAAAAAATGCTTAAATGAGAAATGATTTTCTCCTTTCTTGGTTCTCTTAGAGTTGTAGAAATTATAGCTATTTCTGGTATCATTAGGCTGTAGGTGACTTCAGAGAAAAGTATAATATTTAAATAATTTCTTTTTATCATGAAACTACAATTTAAGAAGATGCTGAAATAGAGCCTTAATCTCTTTTTATTATTAAAACAGTTAGAAAATAAGGTTAAAAGAAACCTCAGTGGGTCATATATGCAGGTAATTGCCCAGCTAATACATAAAAACCTCCAACAGTGGAGGCAAAATATTACAGTTCAAGCTATACTAAGAATTAGCTGGGTTTTAACCTTAGAAAAATTCCATTATTAGAAATGGCTTTTTAAATCCCCTGCCTAATTACTTATCTCTGCTTAGCAAGCTTCTGTCTGCTCAGTAAACAAGGGGAACAATTATTCCTGCCAATGGGAGATGATTGGCACAAACATTTGAATACTGTTGTTGAATGTCATTTCATTTTCTATGGACTGTGAACTGCAGATTTTTCTGTCTTCCCCCATTGAGCATACTTCCTACATTATCCTCCAAAGATGCCCACAGTTGATAAACAGCTTTCTGATATTTGTTTCCTGGAGTAGAATAGTTTATGGGATATTTTCACCAGTTCTGAGTAGAAAAGAGAATTACTTAATGAGTTTAGCAAATTATTTTCTATAATGCAGGAAACTCTTCAGGTCTTCTTGACCATCTTTAGTCAGATGGGTCTTGACCTTCAGGATCAGCTCATGGTTGAATGGAATTTGTGTAAGATATACAAGCATTCTGGGATATTAATGAACAGATCATTGTATCAGTTTCTGGGTTGCAACTGAAAGAAATCCCAGAGAGGTACTAGCTCAGAAATTAAGGAATTTTTATTGATTAGAGATGTATGAATTCTCAGTGATTTGGGATGTGATGTTGATGGGGGAAAGGTGATGTAATACTTGTTTTCAACTAGTCTGAACAATGTATCAGACACATATACCAGTATGCAGTTGTTTATGAAGTCTGGTTAAATGTATGTTAACCAGAATATGATTATCTATAGGATTTAGCTGCCCTAGACTTTCTGAGGAGCTCTGACCATCTGTTTTCTTTATTTTTTTTCAACAAAATCTTATATATGGTTTACAAATCACCCCTTTGTTCATCAACCTGAGCGGCTACCAAGACAAACAGTCTGGAGGTTTTTTTGTGTGACTAATTCACACAAGATTCATCATCGTGTCAATTAGAAAAGCCCTTCACTCTTTTTACTGCATTAAATAGGTTTTGGGAGAAGTCATAACTGGGTCTCAATCCAGAATAAGAAGTCATCAAGAAAACTTTTGAAACTACCCTAAACGCTGTCAAAGGACTGGAGGACGGGATGTTCTTTAGTGTTGTTTTTCTAATATAGTTTCTTGAACTAACAGAAAGATCTAGTCAAAAAATTATTTTCCTTATATTTTCTAGTATATTTAGTATAGCATGAATAAGTATAGAAACTGGATATTTTCTGGGTTAGCCTGTAAATTAAGAGATATGATTTTTTTAATTGGAGTAATGGTAGAAGTTAAAATTGTAGAAACTAATTTGTGATATATTTAAATATTTCTTTTTTATATTGTTTACTATTACACTGATATAATCTCTAAGGATGCCAAATATATGTAAGTAGAGCAAGGATAATTCACTATGTTCCACAAACAGACCAATGGCCAATCAGTCTCCAAGTAACAGCCACTTTGTAAGGCAATTCCCTGTTCCACCCTCTCCTTCCCACTCCCTATTCCATTCCAGTTTTATGGCTGACTGTGACATTACATAGAATGGAATACCCCTTCGGCCAGCTTGGGTCAGCTTTCCATGCTGCGTCTTGCCCTCGCTCCTCCACACTCCAGGCAGGATTAGGGGGCCCTGTGTACAGAATTAGAAAAAGAAATCATAGAGTCTGTGCAAGAACTGTTCACTAAGAGCCTGAACTTTCGTGTAATATCAGCACTATTTTAGTCATAAGTGCAAAGCACAGCACCATATGGGCTGCTGTGAAGAATGTTATCCCAGCCAAACCCAGTACAATCAGTTCAATGCTATTTAAGTATCAACACTATTAATGTTTAAAATATATCATTATTGCTTGAACATTTTGTTCAAGTCTTCACCTTAGTGCAGAGGTAGAATAATAGCATATGCCAATGCTCATGTGTTAGGTGCAATTAATGCTGACAAAACTGACATTACCAGCTACAATAAGCGAGATGGCTTAAAGTAAAAGGCAAAGTCAATGTAATTCCCATGGAGCTTCACAGATAATTTGAAATTAGAAAATGAGTTTAATTATAGAACTCTTCTCAAAATCAAAAGAAAAAGTCAATCACTATGAAGGACTTAAATTCTGATACACATCATTCATTTCAAATTAAACTTTTTCCTTTGACATTGCTGAAGTTAGGTAAGCTGTGTTATGCATCTTTGGTGTCAGACAACAGATTAGAAATGATAAAAAATCCAAGTGGATGTTTTCTATTCTAATCTTGTCAATATCTGTTCATTATATAGGAAAACTCATTGAGCTATAATATGGATACTGACTGGAATTTGGAATAGCTAGAGTTTTACTTTGATGTCAGTGTTTCTCATATTTCTTATAACAATCTCCCTTCTATAGTTCCAATTCATTTTGATCTGTTGAGAAATTAAAGATCATCCTTTCAGACATTCAAGAAGAGTGATTATACACACAGAAATACACACACAAAGCCAAAGCTTTTTAGCAATAATTTTTTCTACCCTTTTTAGATCCTGGATTCATCTTTGTTTTTAAAGAACAAGAAGAAATGTAACCAGAACTCCTAAAAAGGATCATTAACACTTGGTTGATTCTAAAGTTACACTGTAGCAGAGCACACAGTAACAGAATGGAGAATAGGGTTGATAGGGAATTAGTTTTGGCAGCTGTGTAAACAAGGTAACTCTCAGTTTAAAAGAGATAATAATGAGTTTCTTTATGTAGACTGAATGAAAAAGCCAAAATATTTGTGCAACTTTTAGCCATGTAGCCACCCAAGTAGACAAGACTACAAGGCAGAGTTTTCAAGAATTTCAGCAGAATGCAGAGACTGTGAGCTGTGGTGCACCGGTAGTTGCACTGCACTGAGTCAGTGTGCTGCCCCACTGTTGTTACACCAAGAAACACCTTCTAGGGTAACCAGAAGATTAGCATTATCCTTGGTGTCAGGCTTGTGAAATGCACTGGCTCAACTATCTTAGCAAAACTGTTTGCATACTGCTTTCTTCATGCTAAGTACAAGTCAGGAGATTATCTGTGTGCAAGACACCTGTTAATTTTGAGCTAACCTACTGCTGCTTTTGGGGAATGATGCTCTTCCACTGAAGCCAGAACACCATATTCTAATACACAGTTAGGAAGTGCTCAACTGAATACTTATAAAATCAGAAAAAGAGAAAAATTGGGTTTAGGAAAACCATTGCACAAACTTAAAATCCTTAAATTACGAGCTTTCTGGATGCTCTAGTGTTTCTACTGTATAGTCACTATCCCTTAGGACTGCTTTTAATCCAGATAATTTCAACAGTCTACTCCAAACAGCTATGAAAACAGTCCTGGTGGAATGTAAAGCAGATGTGGAAATTGGTGGCCAGAATGATGAGAAAGGTCCAGAATTTCTCTTCTTCCCTTAGGTTCTTCAAAATTTACTCTTTCTACCTTCAGAATTTATTAACTGGCCTTACCAGGAATTAATCATGTGACTAGCAAAGATTTAGTAGTTTAATAATATATCTTATGTGACCCTGTAGCATCTTCTGTGCATAAAAAAATAAATATGTACAAAAAATGTGTGCTTAATAAAATTCTGTGTCTTCTCAGTTTCTTCCCTGCTGTAGTTATTTGCTAATATTTTGCTTTGATTTGATTTTGACTGTTTTGACTATGTGGAAAAATTGTATCTACAAATACCATGTGCACAAACAATAGGTATGATTGTCTTGTTGACAAAACCTCTAATATCACTCACAGGTTTTTTTGCTCACTTCCTTCTAATTTGTGAGGCACTGTGTCAATGTTTGGCAATATTAATTTGTAACTGTCAGGGTCACCAGAATTTTCTTTGAGTTATAATTTACTATTTACCGTTGAAGATTCTGCCACAGATTTTGTTCTAAAAATATTTTAGATCCTTTCTTTCAAAAAGTGGCCTTTTTTTTTCTCTGTATTGTTGTGGTTTTTTTTGTTTTGTTTTGTTGGGGGGGGGTTGTGTTTTTGGTTGGTTGGTTGGTTGGTTGTTTTTCTGGGGTTTTTTGGTTTTCTTGTTTGGTTTGGTTTTTTGGGTTTGGGTAACATCTGAAGATTTCTTGTGCCTCCTTTTTAATCTCCTTTTTTACAAAAAGAACAAAATGGATATTTTGCTTTCTATGAAAGCAATGGAATGGACAAAGCCAAAGAAAGAGAAAATGTGGCCCAAAATCAAGAAGTTTTCATCCCATTAATTATACTTAATAAATGTAAAAAGCAGTCATCCAAAAGCAGCAAAGATTTCTGGTGATCAAATTTCTAACAATACAAATCTTAGTGACTTAGAGAAACAGGTGAAAAATAAGATAAATAGAAGGTCATAGGAGATCTTGAATTGATCAAGGGTCTGTTCGAAGATATATGATGGGAAGGGAAAAGAGAGACCATGAATCATGTTTGTCCTAGGACTGTAAAAATAAAGACATTGCATCTGGCAGTTTCTCAAGCAAATAGAAATGCACAAGAGTAGGATGACTAGAAAAGGAAGGAAACAAGATATCACCAAATCCTTTCATTGAATCAACTGGAAATGAGGTGGAGAATCACCATTGCTTTCCACCTTTGACTGTCTTCTACATCCCAGCCTGCTTAAGACTTTGAACCAGAAACAGCATTCATAACTGCAACTGCTGTTGTAGTGCTTAAAGCCAGAAAACTGTATTTCTGTATCTCCATGATTACATACCATAACTGAAGCAATCTTTGGCAATTCACCACTGCCAAAAGAAGTCCTTCCAGATCAGAACGCACTTCGCTGACTGCCTTTCTTGCCTCCAGGTACGTATTCAGGGCACCTCCCTTGTACTGGACCCCGTGTTTGTTGGACTTTCTGTGAGATGATTCGCTTCCCTGAATTCAACCATCACCATTATTTTTATGGTATGCTGAATTGCTGATTTCAATAAAGAATCACACAGAAGCAAGAGAAGAGAGGGAAAGGAGCGATGTGCTAGAAGTGCAGAGGACACTCTCGGCTGCTTTATTATATGGATAAATACATTATGCCATTTTCTTAGCTAAATATTGAGAGGGATATTCAGGTTTTTGGTGTTCTTTTTTGTGACAAATGAGGAACTCCAACTGAAGTTTATACCTGTGATAAGTATTTACCAACAGAAGGCATGGTAGGAATCAACTATGCATGACTCCACTTTCGTTTCTGAACATGCTTCTTAAAAGTGATGGGCAACAAAAGCTGCTGAACTGATGAGCTACTTCTTCTGCAGAAATTAGTGCCAGCTACCATTATGAAAATAAGACAGTCCAGGTAAAATTCCACTACATAGGTTACATTTGCATGGATACAAACATGAAAAAATACACATCAGATCTGTTTCTGTCTCTTATTTAAAGACTTAGAGTAGGTGTGGGTTACAAAAAAAGGAAAAGAAAGGAAGACAATCCGGTAAAAATTTTCAATTCAGAAATATAGCCCTATTCCATATATAATTTAGTGTAAATTCTTATGAAAGGAACCATTACCATGGCTGATTCAGATGTGATGGAAAATGGATATTTTAGGAAGAAGTCTGACATTGCTTTGTTCTTTTAAGGAGTTAAGGGAAAACATTGTAATTTAAAATTTTGAAGGAGTATATTCCTTCTTGTATTGTAGTCCTCTTACAAACAATACAAAGTTTATTTTGCTGACAGGTGCCCTTTCCCTTCAGAAAAATGATTTGTATTAAGTCTTCTTGTCCAAATACCCATAACATTACCATTATGTTCCTGCATAACACTACATAATTTGCTGCATAAATGTGAAGTTTTTTAGGTAATATCCATAGTTATCAGTAAATTCTATCAGAGCTCTTTTTAGTACCAGTTCTCTTACAACGAACCTAAAGGTGATTCCTTTATCACTTGTTAGTCTTCTATGTTCTGTCAATTCCATATGCCAAATGGATCTAAAATAAAGGCAATAAAGTAAAGAAGAAGTGTTCAAAGCTAGAATTTCAATTACAAATGGTTTTATTTTAATAAAGCCACAAGATGCTCAGAAAGTTCTGAAATTCTGTGTTCTTTTAAAAATCATTTGTCATCACAGAATGCTTCAAACTCAAAACAGCACCAACAACTTTCCTAATTTCAAAAGTATTTTAAACATTTCTGAAATAAAAATGGGGTTGTGCTTTTTTTTTTTTNGGGGTTGCCAGTCATTTTGAGCCTTCTGATTTTTACAGGACTTTCAGAGTGGTATGGGAGGATTGTTCTCACTGTATTTATAGTCTACCCAGAGTAGAACTCATGTCCCAGTTTTTCTGAATCAAAGGATGATCTGAAATCTTGAATTTCATTATGTATGAAAAGAATCTTCAACATTTTTTAATTCCCACCTTAATAAGGAATGCATATCTCATCTAGATATTTTTAGGAATCATTGTCTTATGTAGTAATTTTATTTATTAATAAGTGAATCAAATGAGAAATCACCTCCTTTTGAACTGTGATTGATTTTTAGTGTGCCTTGAGCCAAGAAATTATAGACCATTTGTTACTGTTAAAAGAATAAAATATACTAGATATGTTAATTCATGAATAAAAATCCAGATGTGATGTGAAACAAACTAGAACCCTAGTCTTCATAATTCTCTTGCGTAGTTACAAGATGATTGAAAAAAGATTGAAAAAAGCCCCACAGTTTGTACTTAAAGATTATGGTTTTTGACCAAATTTGAACTCAAGCCTTGTTTTCTTACTCTGAAAACTCAAACATTCATGACTGTTTAAAGTAAACTTTACTGTTTGCCTTTTGGAAATGTAGACCTTTAAATGACTCCAACTCAGGAAGAGTTAAAAGCAGTTAATAATGCTGTAGTAATTACAACCTGAATTACTGAGCAAAAGAATGCAGTTTTATTAGGGTTGGCATCTTTGCAACTGGGTTTCTTAGTGCCATCAGAAGAGAGTCTGATGATTTTGTCCAACACTATTGCTCTGCCTTTACACTGTCTTACTTTGATTCCTGACTTCTTAAAATCCTGAATGACACCAAGGTATTTGCTACTACTGTGTAACACATTCACCTGGTAATCTCATCTGGATAAAACCTCTTTACCGGAATTTTTAGAAATGTATATAAAAATAAGAAGGTCTGATCTAAAAAATATTGTAGTGCAAGATATGGATATAGACCCTGTATTTGTGGTAACAGAGAGAAATCAGAAAATCTACGAAGTCTCTGGCAACTGGTGGCAAGGAAGTTAATGTTATCAGCCATCAGGAAGGGCAAGGGGAACTAAGTAGCAAAAAGACTTCTATCCCAGAACCCAGGTTTCATATTGTGAGTTCAAAAGGTTTGACTGAACCTTCTGCATTAATCACTTTAAATAAACGAGTTTCCCTTGATTGTTCCAATCTACAGATTTCAAAACTGGTCAAAAAAGATCCATTTTGCATGGGCTATTTCAGTCTGACATTCTAATATTAAATCTTGGCAATTAAATTTTTTGCATTTTTATCCTAAATGATTTTAATCCAAATTGTAAATGAAACACCAGAACTAGGAATATAATCAGTAAAGAAATTTGATCCAATTGCATATATATCTTATACATGAAGAGTTTACAATTTCTAGTCATGTTTCTCTTTCACGTGTTCTGGGAACCACTAAGCAGAGAGGGTTCAATTAAAAGTAAGTCACAGTCAAAGTGGTGGTACAAATACTAACCTGAACACCTGAGTTGTTCACTCATTAGCATGCCCAATGTGGTATCTATTTCTCTAGTTTGGGATAGCATTAAAGTGGTTAAAGTTCTTAATCAGTGAATAGAAAAATCTTGTATTTTACCTCCACCATTCTGAGGATTAAATTGTTTTAATGGTTTAGCTCAACTACAACTTGTCCATGAATTTCCAGAGGTCTTGTCACCAGATTATCTTGCCTGGAACAAATTTCTGCAAGGAGCGAACACCCCCGGCCAATTAGTGGCTCTCTGGTTAGAATAATATTTCAGTCATCTGCTGAAGATATTATGACTAACATTTGGATACTGTCTTTACATTGAATGTCAAAAATGTTTTGGAAAACTGATGTCACACAAGTCAATTAAAAAAGATCTTCTAAAATATAAGAAAGCCCAGCACAGAAGGACTTGAACAGTAAACCAATGAACTGGCAGACATTTCTCTGTAGGATCTGATATACTGGCCTGGATGCTTATCTCATTGGTAGATATAATTTTGACTTCAGGAGAATGTTTTCCAGCTGAGTAGTATTCAAGTTGCCAAATGCCTTTATTAAAAGAAGGTTATAAACATGGTATGTTTTAGGATGCTGGAAAATCTGGAAACTGGCTTTTTTCCATCCTTGGGGGGAAAAAAACCTGCAAAGAACAGTTGTCAATGTTATAAACACACACAAACAGTATATTTTTGCTGCATTCTGTGCAACCACATAGCTGATGGGGTGTAATGTTCAGATTATTATGGTCACTATCCAACGTTCAGCAACAAGCAGCATGATCTGCTGTCCTTCCTTTCTCCTGGTGTGATGCTTATCTATCCGTATAGTCTGCTTCTCTCACACAAGTCAGCTATAAATACTGTTGGCATCTCGCCTTGCTGACAGTACTCAAATCCTTTTTTTTTTTTCAGGATCACTGGACCTCATAAAATTTGTTCCTTAAAAATTTTGGGGTAGTTCTAATGTTAGCCAGATTATAGTTGCTTTATATATTTCATCAGGTCATGATCTGAAATGTCCAGTCAGATTAGACATCTTTGTCTTTGGATCTGTTGTTCCCCTGTGCAAAAGACAGGGGAAGAGGAGATCTATATAATTTCTGTTGAACACTCCACAATTTGCTTTACTCCCAGCCAATACCACTTAAAAATTATATATTGTACAAGATTCAGCCTACCCAATATCAATTAGAAAAGGACATTTTCTAAGCTTAGTTAATTGAAAGTTTCCCAGCAGGATTACTCTGAGAACAATGAAATATTTTCACTCTCAGTTCTTGTCAATTAGTTGGTCATGAAACAGTTCTTAACATAAACTCTTTGAAGTTCAATTTACTAGGACAGATTTCATGCAGCCCATTGCTTGTTCAAGTTTTAATCAGCTAAAAGTGCTGCTTATTATTTTTCTTGCCACAATGCATGATTATTTCTAACGCATATTCATATTAGTTTGCATATCAGAAAGATCTGTTTGACTGATGCTTTGTCATCCTTTTACAAATATTTCACTTCTGTTAACAGCGAATAAATTACATTAAAATATGTATATTTTCTGTTACAAATATTTTGCAACAAAAAAAATTTGAAGTGTCCTCCCAGTGGTGCATAAAATGTTGATGAAGTATTGGTGTATGGAGAAAAATTAAGTGCATAAAACAACTGTGGCAAAGAGAGGAGTGGAAATAGCATGGAACTAGCCTATTAGATAGGTGATTGATAACTTGACAAAGTGCCACATGAAGCACACATGGAGGCAGTAGTACCATACCAGTAACACTTACCATGGAGATGCAAATACTTTGCAATTTTATCCAACACTAGATTTTTTTTCACAATAGACAATACCCTTGTTTTTTTAATTGTAAATCTCACAAAAAGTCTTACCTATGCTTCATCCAAGTGCTTAGTTACCTATGTCTTTGAAAGGTAGACAGACTCTAGAATAATTGTTAAGATAATGGAGTAAATTAACTAGTCTTTCTCCAGGGCATAACTTAGGGTTGTTGAATCTTTGTAATTCAGCAAGATTACTTTAGCAGAGCATTTAACCCAGTCTTCATTGTTTCAGGAAGTGACAATATTGACATCTGCTCAACCAGGGTATAATAGGTTAGTTAGTAGTATACTGTAATTCCCACTGATACCCTTCTCCAGTAACATCTCTGTGGCTAGGATTTCCATAAACTTGTTGAAATCAGGATAAACAATTTCCTTGGCTACAGGTGATACGTAAGTGTGTTGAGAAAAGAATAAGAACGGCAACAAGGAGTCCCAGGTTTCTTCACCTAAGTCTTCACTTTAGAATCTTCACAGAGCTCCATTTTATTTTCTCACCCTTCCAACTTTATTTTCCTTATTTACTTTCCACTGATCTAGACACTGGGTTTCATGAAACCCAGTAGGAATATTCCACATGGCTTTTTAACTGAAATATCTCTGTTTCCAGGCCTCTCACATCTGTCATAAGCTGAACTATCATCCTTTAGGCTGCATTTGCCATGAAGATACCTTGTATATTATGTCAATAAAACTTTGCAATGGGATTCTAATAGCCCTCCCAAAAAAGTGGTGCTACTTTGGCTGAGCTAAATCAACTAATTTCTTAGCCATATTTTGCTGAGATCTACAGACTGCAGCTTAGGAAGGGATGTGTAGGACAGCCTCTGTGCCCTTCTGATCTCAATCCACCTGGCTCCAGGCTGTTTCCTCATGTGACCTGAAGGTCATCACCAGTTGAGCCAGATAGCAATGGCCTCAAAGAGCTGATATTTTTTCCCTTTGCATTAGATCTGCAGAAATTCCTTGCCGAATAGGCCTCTATCCAAAACCATAGAAATTGTTTGAAATGTACTTGAAAACCAAGTTTTTACCATCTAGAAAAGATAGAGCCATGATAGGAGATTCTCCCATCCGCAGAGATTTCCAATAGGTGTTATGACCCTGTAACTTCCATCAAAGAACAAAGGGGAGACATTGTAGCAACTTGTGGGATTTTCTTTTAAGGGCGTAGAGGCCTGTAAAACTGTGTTTGTACCAAAGATTTTGGACAGTGCTTTATTTCCTTATGACACATAAAGGTTCTGAAAGCAGATGGCTCCTGTTTGAGCTGCTGTTTCAGTTGGGTTTTGACTCTTACATAGAGATGGGTTTGTATTCTCCATGACTGCCATACACATGGGTGCTAACAGCAATGAAATTCTATCCAGAGGGATGTGTAAAACTAGGAAAGACCATGGATGCAAGATGCATGTTGAATGATTGTGATTTATCTATCAATTACATCTACATAAGCAAAGACATCATTATATCATTGGTACTACTACTACTACTACTGATAGTCTTAATCAGTCTTTATATACAGGGAATAATTTTCTCATATCAACCTTTAATGTAAATAGAAAATAGAAAAAGCAGTATTAGGTTGTAGTCTCCCAGTTGCACAGTATCTTACACAGGACCTACACAAACATACAGAGACTGGAAGCACTCTTCTGTCTGTAGATCAGAGCAAATACCTCCACCATGCAAGCCAGTGGACTGTCAGTGGTCCCACTCTGGAGAGTAGGAGGCAGCAGTTGCTCAGTATGTTCCAACATGCATTTTTTTCATTGTCTACACTTCATTCAGTAAAAAGATTTATGTCTTGTTTGTGTCTCTGTTTCCTCTGACTATATGTTTTGGTTTAATCGGAGATATTATCTCTCCCCGACGTTATTCTCTATATGCTATGACATATACGTCATATACATCATGACAGATTTGGTGCAAAAATGTGTGACTTTTCTGTGAAATGGAGTAAAGCCTTTGTTTTTCAGCATGGTTCTTTCTTGAATGAAAGTTTAACTTTATTTAGATCTTTTAGTTCAGAAAATGTAGAGATGAGCATTCAGATGGTACAATGGTACATTATACATTAAGTTTTTAATACCAAAACTTAATGGCCCTACAGCTTTTCATCAACCAACAGATTCTTTCTATCACCCCTGGTGCTTTTTGAGTAGACATAGCTTTCATGCCACGTCTCTAGCTTTCTCACGGGTCTGTCACAGATTCACATTTATTTTCATGCTGGTTGGCTTTGGCTGTGGGGTGCCCTAAGCAGTAGAAAGTCAGTAGAAAGCAGCAGCTGAGCACATTTCTGCTGCATGGCCTGTTCCAATGATGGGTTGTAGTATCGGGCGGGAGTTACTCAGAAGGGGTGCCTGGCATCAGTCAGCAGGTGGTAAGGAATTGTATTGTGCATCACTTGTCTTTCCTGTTTTATTATCATTATTATTATCATCATTTACTACTACTGTATTTTACTTTATTTTCAATTATTAAACTGTTCTTATCTCAACCCACAAGTTTTTACTTTGATTCCCCTCCCCATTCCACCTGGGTGGGGTAGAAAAAGGAAGGAGGGCTGAGTGGCTGTGTGGGGCTTAATTTGCAACTGGGCTTAAACCACAACAGTGATCTATAATAGTGTTCACTCTCTTTACTGATAGATTAATTTTCTTACTGCCTAAATTAAATCCTTCTTGCTGTAATTGTATGAACATTACTTGTTATTGTGTTCAACTTAGACACACAGAACAGACAATTTCTTTATTTTCTCCAACAGCCTACTACACATTTGAAGACAACTCTCCCCTTTCTGGGGATGGATGCATTTTTGAACTGACATCTGTGCTATTTGCCTTTAGTGCTTTTGAGAATTAGACATGTTTTCCCCGCTTAAATAGACTCCTGTTATAAAACTAATGATTGACTAAACACTTACATGTGTCTTCTAATATTATTCATTACTCTGCATGCCTACAAAACAATTGACATTTGAAATTAAATACACAAATTGTACTCAGTTTGAGTAAATGTTGCAGAATAATAGTAACAATATACCATTTTTAATTACACTATTGTAATCGTTTACCTTTTTGAAATATAATTTATTACATTAGACAACATGACCTCAAGCTCAGTCAGCTATATACCTATAATGAAAATTCCTGCGAGTTGTAATGAACAGGTTTCTGGGCCCTTACATCTTACTGCAGTTATGTAATATTATAAATGTAAAAAAAAAATAAATTTGCTACTCACATCAACAGTTATTATTAAAAAAATATTTTTACTTATTATGTACAGGTCCCACATAGTTTTATTCCCCATCATAGTTTCACTGTTGTTACTATTTTACACATCTCTATCAGTATCTTAAAGAGCTGCAAGGCTTTTTTAATGTTTTTAGTCACTTTTAGATCAAAAAAATTCTAAATTTTGGAACTGAAACTAGCAATAGAAAAGGCAGACGATGAACAACTAAGCCTGAGAGGAATTTGAAGATTATGATTATTTCAAACTTTTAAACTGCAAAACTGGAATGTAAATCTTGGGAGAGTAGATTTCTTTGTAAGCTGCTCTGCCTCAGAAACAGCAACGCAACTAAATACGGGCTGTGTCTATACCTCATTAAAGTCAACTAGAATCATTCCATTGACATCAATTTTTATATAAGGTGAATTTAAACATCTCTCTCTTGAATGAGAGGAAGGAGATCAAATTGATGAAAGGACAAAAAAAATAGCTTATCAACTTTCTTTTTTATTTCTAATAACATGTGGCATACATGAAGGAACAAAGGGTTCTGACAGATAANGGAATCATTCCATTGACATCAACTGACTTTATATAAGATGAATTTAAACATCTCTCTCTTGAATGAGAGGAAGGAGATCAAATTGATGAAAGGACAAAAAAAATAGCTTATCAACTTTCTTTTTTATTTCTAATAACATGTGGCATACATGAAGGAACAAAGGGTTCTGACAGATAAATAGACAAGGAAAGAAAGATTTAAACAAAATATATTTAGTGAGGAGAAAGCCCTACCATGTCCTGATCTGTCAAAGCACTGCCAATGATAATTCAAGAGAGATCTGTGAAGTATGAAGCAACTTTAGAATATCTCCTTGATCTACCAGACAAATCTTTTGTCCTGAAAATGAAAATATGCCAAATGTTCCATGAGGCTAACTTGCAGTGTTCTCTACACAGAGTCAAGTATTTGCCTGTTACAATCTTTCTGTCTCTAGAGAATAGATTTCCTGAAGGATTTATCAAAATATATGTTAAAGTAAGTATGATATCAATATACCAAATATGAGATTTGTATTCATATTTATAATTTTTCTTTTATATACAACTTTTAAGGATTTTTCTGTCCAGTAAAAAAATACTCTAGATTAAGGCAGTACACATGAGCACATGTACTCTCCTTTATTTTCCCCTTCTCTCACCCCATCAGACATGATGCCTGTAAAAGAACCAGAAATTGCAGGGGATAATGTTATGGGTACTGTAAAAGTTATTTATTAATATAATGATTTCATTCTGTAATTTGGTAACTGTCTGATGATATACTGTATAAAGAATAAGACTTTATTGCTCTTATTAAGACAATAAGAAAACCACAGAGGTATTTGAAAACACACAGAGGTATGCAAAACGATGTCTTTGCATATAAAAAGATCAAAATATAAAGTAGTAAATAGATGAAATCTGATTTGTTAAATTATCTGATATCTTGTCTTTATTTTACTACAAAACTTCTTTTCTAAATGTAGAACCTATCAGATATAAAGGTTAACATAAATTTACCAAGCTGTTTTATAAAAAGTTGGGTAAATTTTAGGAGTTCTTAAGGAACTTCCTGCTTTCCTTTGCAAGGAACATGATTCTGAAAACCTCAGAGCTTGGGAAGTTTCAGAGAAACCAGAGGTATATGTAATAAATCTGTGTCTTCAGTGTAACAGCAGTCAAAAGACTAAAGTTCCTGAGTTATGTCTGTGGGTGAGTTAATGAGAGCTTTAGGATGATCAGATGCTTACCTCCCTTCACTCTAGAAGTCATAACAATAATATTTCTTTTCTTCAACTAAATATACCCTAGTTTTATATATAATATATTAGATATAACTTACCTCAATAGTGCAAAACACTATTGTACCTAGTTTAACCCTCCCATACCTTCTCTACAATCCTTGAAAATTCTATGAATAATACTGTATTGACTTTTAGCTCCAGGAAAAACAAGGTGATCTTGGTATTTCTACCTGAATTAAGAATTTCAATGGTTGAAAGCATCTTCTTTTGTAGTTTATGAGCAGTACGTTACTACAATTCATGGTGATCAGCAGTTTTAGAACTATGCAAAGTGGTATTTTTTCAGAAAAATGATAGTTGCACAAAAGAAAGTTTTGGGCAAAAAATTCGATATTCATGTGTGTATATTTTGTTATTTAATATAAGAAACCTCATGTAACAGTGAAATAGAACACTGTTAAATATTAAATTTGGACAGTGGCTCATAACAGATATTTTACCAAATACTAGTTATTTCTTCAGATATTTTACCAAATACTAGTTATTTCTTTATTTTTGCAGAATAAAGTACTGAATTAATTTTGTTAATGTGAATGACCCACAGATAAGTTCTGTTAGCTCTGCCTTTTACCTCTGTTTTTTAATCCATTAGTCTGTTCCAGTCTTACAGCACAAAAAACAAAAAGCATCTATCTGGACAAAAGAATCTTCAAATGTTATTTTCTCTTTGAACAAAGGAAGACACAAGTACATTTACTGCCTTTTTGTTAATACCAAGACAGATCCTCCCCCGTGATAAGGATACTGGATTCAAACTACAACAGGGTAGGAAAGATGGATACTTAAATTCAGATTATGCCTTTTTTTTGTCTTTTTTTTCCCCTGTCACTGTGGAGAAAGAGAATCATGAAAATGAACTTGAAAAGAGAAATTTTTCAAGTTATCACCTCATATCATCAAATATTTTAAAATGTTCTATATTGTTAGTATGATTTTTTTCTTCTTTTTTTCTTTCTTGAATAAAGGTAGCATCTGTAAAAATTCACTTTCCACCCAGGAACTATTTTCTGAAACCCACATATTTAGATAATCTGTAATAAACTTCAATATGGAGTTCTTCCCTTCTTCCTGCATACCGCAGGTGAACTGCGGGAAACATGTTGAGATGTTGAATTAAGAAGTAATAAAATATTTTATCATGTCCTGAAATGAATATACTCAAAGATTACCCAGTTGGAGCATGAACTAGGAAAGAGTAGCAACTATGACAGGCCTTTTATTGTGAAAAGGGGAAGATATACATTATTTTTAAAAAGGAACTGAAGAGGAAATGATCCTTATTGAATACTCTACTTTGCAGTTTGGATTAGTGTATATGGTAAAAATTGCTCTTACTGATGTGTCAAGTTACTCTTAAATAAATAAAATGACAGTGCAGTTACGTATACTACTAGAAGTTTTGAGTTTATTAGATAACTCTATAACAAAAAGCAGGCTTGAAATAGCTAAAAGCTCTTTTGCAATATTCTATCATAAATGCAGACATTGGCAGTTAGTGATGGGTTTTTTTGCCTCCAATAAAAAGTATAGCTGCTTTAAATGTAAAATGTAAAAAGTGAAGGAAACAAAGGAAATTAAAAAAAATTAAAAAGGAATAGTACAAATAATTCTGCAGCAAAGAAAATAAAGGAGTTGTAAATGAGCAGAGTTAAGCTTGTATAAAATATTTGGAAAACATAACCTGCATTTTACAAGAGCAGGTATTCCAATGCATATTTTTCACTGGCAAATGCACTGTAAGGTTCTTAATAAGCCTTTAGTGCTACCTGTGCCAGATGAACCCTTTCCTGTTTCACACAAAGCTAAGGTAAAGCAATTTACTTTGTGAAATGAAAAGGAATCTGAAAAGTCCAGACAGCGAAATCCAATTTCATCTCCAGACAGCCACAGTGCTATGTGCCTTCCATTTTAATGACTGGCGGAGTCTATTTCTATTTTCCGGGTATCACAGAAGACACTGGCTTTCCTGCCTAGGGAAGAATCAGTTAAAAAAAATCAGTGTTATGTTTTCAGGTGGTTATTTTAGTTGAACAATGATTGCAATGCATGCACATACATTGCTTCCTTCTTCCATGAATACAGCTAAAATACAATTGCCAAGTTAATGAGCTGTAAGCCTATATAAATTCTGTCTCTTGCTCCATCAGCCTTTTCTGATTCTATGCCATCGATCCATCAAGTGTGAGCTGATTGCAGATTTCTAAAAGGTAAAACACCTCTTACCTGAAGACTAAAGCTGTATCAAAGCCTCTGAAACACCCATGAACTTCTCTATCAATCTCCAACACATTTAAAAAAATATATTATTATTTTTCCTTCTCCTGTCAGAAAAAGTCATATTCAGGGGTTTTCAGATTGGTCAAAGTCAGTCCTCAGAGTAATGACTCGTTTTACATGCTAGTTCCAACAAAAGAATCAAATTTGACACAATGTTGAAAACAATTTTTGGAGGAAAATTTACAGTTTTAGGAGGCAAAAATTTAATTTCTTTTAGTGAATTAGTAAAGTTTCTTGATCTTATAAGTACATTACAATTGAATTATTTAATTGCTAAATATCGGAGGAACTTTTTATTCTTGTTAAAAGTGTTTTACCAGTAGTAAAGGCTCTATTTTACTACACATTTCAGAGTTTGCATATATATGTTTGTGTGTTCAGACCAGAAATAATTGCACTCAAAATTTTCATTGCATGGGAAATTAAAAAAAAACTATAGAAAGACAAAAAAATTACCTATTTATAACAAAGTAAAGGCAAGGGTGTCATCAAGTAGTAATTCCAATCAGTTTGCATGGAAATATTCTTAATGAAACAACCTTAAAATCATAATTCTTAGACTTAAATCTGAGCACTACTGTCAAGGAACTCTTGGATCCCCACAAGGGTTTTCAGATCTCTAGATTCAGTAGTACCAAGTACCATTTGACATTTGAAATAGAAAGCCTGGGATCTGGGGATGGTAAGCCTGAAGCTTCTGACTTCTGAGCCACAGTCCCTGCATTTCTCTAATCCTTGCAGACCAGAGAGTTAATAGGTGATGTACCCAGAAGGTAAACAATTGAAAATTGGTGGATTTCTTGGAAAAATATTCCACTGAACAATATTCCTTCAGAAATTAAAATGAAACTCCATTTTACTTGTAAAATGGAAGGTGAATGATGTGACTATAAATAAATGCTACATTTGCGGAGAAAGCTCAAATCTTTTTGGTCAACATAATATTACTTTTCTTCTTTTGCAAATTGCTCATGAATATTACACCACTTGTTTCTTGACTGTAGAAATTATCTTAACTTGCATTTACAGCAGTTGGGGTTTTCCTAAAATGACTAAAACCTCATATTATACTTAAACTGAACTGTTGCAATAGTTCAGTCCTAAATCTTTTCCTAACTTGACAGTAGAGATCACTACCTTAGTAACATTTTATTAATCTATTAGAAAAAAAAAAAATTGGGAGCGTCACAATATACTTTTTCATTCTGTAATATATTGTCTTAGTATTATATTTGTTTTACTACGTAGTGCCATACCTTACAGTAAGAAAACTACCTGAATGTACAAACCTGTGACTTATCTAGTTAAATGACAATATGGACAGAAATGTAAATTTCATTTGCTCTACTTGCTCATATGCATTTCCTTGTATTTCCAAGTATTAGAGTACAGCTACTTACAAATTAGATATGGCTTTGGGGAGGGGTTTGTTTGCTTGCTTGCTTGATTTGAGGGATGGGGTTTGGTTTGTTCTTTTCTTTCCCTATTTTTCTTGAGTTTCCAATGAGGGAAAAAAAATCCACTAGAAGTTTATCAATTATTTGATCACTGAATAACATTTCTGCTTTTTTCCTAAATGCTTTGCTTTGAGCTACATCAATATAAAGAAAGACAATTCATTTTTTAGCTATCCCCACCCTATGCAGAAAGCAATTTGATATCAGGTAGTATACAATACTATTTAATGACTCTACAAAGCCAACATACTGCCAGTGGAGTCCTGGAGTACACTGTTAACATTCTGAATGCTATTCATTAACTACTATACACATGTGAAAGGAAACTCATCCAAATTAGGAGTATCTTAAGAGATGTCAGGACATTTGGTTTGAAATATGTTTACATTCAGCAACCAAAGAAATGTTTGTATTTTAAATTAATCTTGTGATTCTTTCACTCCTTGTTTCTTCTTCTAGTTTTCTGTTCTACTTCCTGACTAATAATTTGCTAATTTTTTTCTCTATAACTGTAAGAAAAGCATTCTACAGGTCATTGGTAGTCTTCATTTCATCACTCACCACACAAATTTTTCCCTGCATGTTGGCTTCACGGTATATAATTTTTGAGCATTGTATTTTTTAGCCTGGGGGCTGATTGCTAGAACTGTACTTGGAAAATCCCCTATCTGTTCAATGTTTTTGAAGTCTTAAGAAGTCTTTTTTTTAGTAACATCATCTCTTTTGGCATATTGTTCAACAAATCTTGAACTGTTTATGTTATTTATTATTTTTATTTACCTTTGTGGGCATCATCTGGAGAAATGCTTAAACTTATCAGCTTTGTTTTGTTGCCAAATTCTAGTTACTGTGAAAAAAATCAGGCATTTGCTTTTTTAGTGTGCTGGGACAGAAAATTGACTTTCAGTTGAAAAATCTTGGCAAAAGGAGAGGTATGAGAATAAACTCCCAAGTTAGTACAAGTTTTCCTAAAATGGGATGTTAGATTCTTAACTCAAAGCTCATCAACTACTAAAGCAGTTTTAGAACTAATCAGGCTTACTGTGACTCAGTGAGACTGAAACTCCCAGTAAAACCCTTCATCAGCAATTGTAAGCATGACAGTGATCACTAAAATGTGGTCTTATAGGAGTCAAGAGGTGGGCTGACCTCATACACCAAAATTGGCCCATGTAGCTGGTGCTGATACTATTCCCACTTTTCAAATGTGAAGATGTTGAAATGGGCACAGTGGCAAGCAATGTCTATGTGGGGTTAAGGATTACTGTTTAATTAACAAATTGCTTGAACTACCAGCAATTAGCAGACTGTATATAATGCTCCTATAATACTGTTAAAATTGCTATATAAAACAACTGCAATATTAAATCCCTGATTTGTTTCAATAGATGACTCTTTGAAAAGAGTCAAATTATGGACTGGTAATAGCTGAGAACCTCACCTATCATGTTTTCTAAATGTTAAACTCACGGTCTTTGCTGAGTTTCGAATATCTTAAGGGGCACGATGCATCCAGCTCAGCTTACTTCATAACACTGTCACTGTATTTAGTGACCTATGACAGCCTTCTAAGATATCCTAATGTTTACACATTTCAGAAACTGATATTTTCTAATCAGAGTGTTAAATATGCACTAAAGTAAGCAGGGAAAAAAACCACAAAGCACCACAAAAAACCAAAACAACAAGCAAAAAAGCCAACTCAAAGGATAAAACAAAAACAAAAAGCCCCTCCTACCATGACTTCATGCACAAAATGTTGCTAAAATGTATTAGAAGTATGCTAAATAGTTTTATGCAGACTTTCTCCCAGTTTATTCTGTGGGTGGGTGGTGAAGAACCCTTTCATTTTCCTTTAAGGTATTATGAGAGAGATACAAGATGCTACCTTATGTTTTACTACAAGTGTAATAATGACAATTTAAAGTTGGACACATTCTTACGCTGCTATTTTTGGCAGTTCTGAATACAGCATTTTTCAAAACATGATCATTCCTGAGAAGTATTCATCATATGGTTTCCAAATATTAATATTATAAGCTCCAAGTAATCATGGCTATACTAGAATAACATTTAAAAACTATCATCTTTGTAGTTCTAAGGAGTTCTAAGTTCTAACAACTTCATGTTGGTATCACTCTGAAAGATGATTTGAAAATTCATGCATGTTTTCTTTTAAAATTGTCGATTCTTTAGCGTGATTTCATAGGGAAATTTATTTAGAGAAAAGAAAAAATTAGGAAACCTCTACATTATTTTATACCTTGTTAGACATACCTAAATGAAAAATATGAACTCCTAAGTTTGCTAAGAACAATTTCTCAGGTCTAAGTGGCAGAGCATTGTTGCTATTGTACACAGAGCATCATGGCAAAAAGTGGGGAATAAATTTGCAGACTGTTCCAGGAATAGGCTAAACACACCTGAGTTTCCAAACTAAGCTTTGAACAGTTTGTGAAAAGTTCATGTGGCCTAAGCATTTGTGGTTAGGTCTGCTATTTTCAAAAAATAATCTACCCGAGTTTCCTACAACGAATCAAGACTTGAGTATATGTGCTTTGGTTTCAGGCTCTGGTCTTGATCCAGCTACAACAGTTTGAGTGTTTCTTTCAAGGGAATGCAAAGCAATTACATATATATAAAAAAATATTTCCAATATTTTCCAATCTTTTCATTGTCCACTATGTTCTCATCTAGAAATATAATAAGCTTTTAAGACTCCAGAGGGCTGAAGGTGACAAGAAACACAGGGAAGGAAAGGTTTCACACTTCCCTTGTAGGTCTTTTTCTTTAGGCCAGTCTGAGCTCGCTAACTGAAGACTCCAGGTGTCTGAGTTTTAATAAAAGCAGAAATTAACATCTGCTTAGATACATAACAAATATAACACTGTTTTTAATAACAGACCTATTAAAAAAGCAAACAAAGAAGTTCAAAACAAACTAAAAGATAAATGAATACTTTATAAGACTGAATTGGCACAAGTGATACATGTTCTAATAAATCTTTTTCTTGTAAAAATCTTGTGTAATTTCTTTTCATCTTTAGAGAGAATCTAAAATGTTGGCCCCTTAATCATGCAGCCTTATCACTACATTTATTGTTGGCCCAAAGTACTGAGTGGTTCTGCTCAAATCTCTACAAGTGTAAGAAAGCATTCAGCAGAATTCAATAATTTCTTTCCTGTTTTTATTATTTTTAAGCTGGAGTGAGTCTAATTACTATAAAATGTTTCTATTGATATAGCTTCCAGCTGTTAGTTCTGGGGGATAGATTTTTACTGAGTAAATATAGTATAGGAAGGAACTCTGATTATCTTGGATGCTGTGAATTTCATGCTTTAGCGGTCAGTTCTATTAATTCCAGTCCCATGTACCTGAAGCTTGAGATTGACTATATAGTCAAATATCTATGTATGCAATGACTTACTCCCCTCAGGAAAAGTTTTCAATTGTTTCTTTCCTTCTTTTCTTTCTTTCTTTCTTTCCTTCTTTCTTCCTTTCTTTCTTTCTTTCTTTCTTCCTTTCTTTCTTTCTTTCTTTCTTTCTTTCTTTCTTTCTTTCTT
>VXAY01012532.1:517440-618717 GCA_013399855.1 Oxyruncus cristatus
AAAAAAAAAGAAACTGTTGCTATCCAACATCTGTGCAGGACACAAAACTGAATGACTCAGAAGATTATCTACATTGAAGGCTACCTTAAGACACCAACAAACCCCTGCTGCAAAGAAAACTACATGGAGAAAGAAACAATTCTGGACTGACCTATAAGACCTCTAATCCATGCAGAAAAACTGAGGAGAATGCTGGAGAGAAGAAAAATATGGTTATACATATAGACCTGGAGAAAATAAAACAAGATAAATGCCCCAATTTACATTTTTCATATAGTCTAGAAACGAGAGATTGAGTCCATTATGTACAGAATGAAACTATTTTCAGTCAACAAAAGCTTCAAAATTGTTCCTGATAAACTAATTTTAACTAAAATCAATTAAGGGATTGCCTGAAGTTTTTTGTGTGCTGGCATCATGCAAACTGCTGTACATATAAATGTTGCTACATTTAGCTGCTACTGAATGATGTTAGTACCAGAGAAACGATGAAGATCACAGAATAAACTTGTGTGCCTCTGCAATATATAACCTCTTAATGTAATAGAAATAAATGAAAGGTATCTATCTAAACAGATACATAAGATCTATTTAGGAATTCCCAATCAGGGGGCTGATCTGGAATAGGACAAAGATTTGCATTCTGTTATTAATAAGTAGCCAATTGTGAGGTAAAAGACATAGATTTGCTTGCTTTCCAAAGATGGAAAAATATTCATATTAATATGATCAGTAATAAGTTCAGTAATAGAAATCTATTATTAAAATTTGTGTTTCAGAAGATTGTTTTTGGAGTTTTGAGGTATCCTGTGCTCTTTTCCTGCGTAGGGATTCTAGTTTCCAAGCCATTTTGAGTCAAATTTCCCAGTCATTTTTGATTGTATTATCAAGGTGCTTTCTTGCTAAAATAGTATTCTTGTTTAAACTGTTATATTAGAAAACTACAATACCTTTTGGAAGCAAGAAGAAAGTTGAGAGAAATTCATATTAAATGTGGGAGAAGAAAAATGCATTAAGGCATATTAAGCTGTTAAGAAAATTGTTACGTGGTAAAATGGGGAATCAGTGACAGAAAAAAGTGTGGGTAAAGTTAATTTCTGTTGTTTCCCCTGGGTAGATCTACAGAACACATAGTATATGCTAAGAAAGAGTTAAGTAAATGAGCTCAGTGTAACAGGTTTTTTCCAGCAGTCAGAACTGCCATGATTATTTTGTTCCTTTATTACAGTGTACTAAACTCTTTTGTTACTTAAAACAGAAGTCGCATGAACCTCAAATGAGGGGGAGCACACATGTTCCCAGAAGACTTAACTGTGGTTTGAAGATACATAACCTTTAGAAGCATGTTAGTAACAGTATTTTACAAAAAAAAAAAAACAAGATTAGAAAAATTATCAGTATATGGCTTATGTCCTCTGTAGTTTATGGAGGCACGGAGCAGACATCAGTTAATACTTGAGCAAAGAGTGGTTATGACGCCTTTACTACTTTAGCTGCATTGAATAATAAGATAACCTTAGTTGTCTTGGAAATATAAAAAGCCCTCAAGAAAAGTTTACAAATAAAATTCTGTAAATAGGTCTTTCTGAAGACCACAGTGGTTAGAAAAATGATTTAGCATGGATGCTAAGCACCTCTGAGACTTTTTTGTAGTTTCACTTACCACTAACACAGTTTTAGCTTTTAACTCCCATCATGTAGGTTTCCATTTTTCTTAAGTGCTAAAGTAGTCTTTTCTTCTTTGAAAATTTCTTAACACAGAAGTAGGCAGGATGATTAGCCCTTACAACTTTGTGAAATTCCACATCTTTTTAGACATGGTTTTCTTAAATAATTCCTCCCTATCTTGATACTGCAAGTCAGAAATATTTTTTTTTCTCTTGATGTATTATTATGCCAAATTTCTAGCAGTAAAGTTAATAATGGAAATGTATTTTTGAGTTTATTTTTTTTTCTCCTACCTCTAAATTATACTGTATTTTCTGACTGACACACAAGATATGGTGTAGTCAGTTATTTAATTTCAAATGGACAAATATTTTTTAAAACATACAGAATTATACTATATGACAATGCAAAAAATATCTTGTCAGGAATGTCATGGTACTTCCTATAGTAAAATAGGAAATATTAATGATATAGTCTGTATTGCAAGGAAGACATTCTCTTACATATTTTAGGAATACACCTTTGGTGATTTGTTATCTCAGTAATGGTGCAGAAGAAAATAAAAAGTTCATGTAGATGTTTCAATAATCACATATGTCTAGGCATTGTGTAAATAAGTAATGATCATTTAAGTGCATTTTATTTAGTTATCTCATCATTGCATAATTTAACATGAATTATGTAACTTCAATATTTAGTTTCAGTGATCCCTTCTTTCACCTGCTTTTTTTTTCAGATTTAAATTATTTGAATTAGCATTCGTAGCTCTCTCCATCCTCTCTTCTCAAGTCCAGTGGCCACACATGGGGTTTTTTGGTTGGTTGGTTGGTTGGCTGGCTTTTTTAAACAAGCTACCTGACAGTCATTCTTCCTTTTTCAGTGTCCTAAAATGTACTTTCTTACATAAGTTTTAGTGGGTGGAATTTACATTATTCTGGCTTTCATCTCTTTTTACCCAGCTGGCTGTTCTCTCAGCATTTTTAAACCATGGCTGTGTAGGACTCACACAAATATTACTATTTACTATCTGTTTGATGTTCAGCCAGTTGAGTTATTAGAAAGCTCGTAAAGGTGCAGTACTTTATCTTCCAGAAGAAATGCCTGTACCTTACTTCACTCACAACCCAGCAATGTAAATTGTCCGTAAGAATTGCTCCTTTGGTAACATTTAAAAATTGAAAGGAACTGTCTTAGGTTTTACAACTGTGTGGTGTACAATTTGACAGTGTTTATGGACCTACCATTTTTATTTGATTAGTTTCCAGAAGTTTTCAAAAAAGCAGATTCTCTTTTTTATCTCTTTCGTATTTGTTTTCTTGTAGTGTTCATTGGCATCTTGAAAGAGCATATTAAGTTACACTGTTAGTGTATGTCATGTATTGTTTTTTCTCTTCCAAGAGAGAGAAAGATGAACAGCGTCGGTGTCGTTACAGTGTGTTTTATACACACTTATGTTTACATGTGTATGTCCATACAAACAGCATTGTTACATGTAAGTATGCATGTTGCTGAATTTTATGTTTTAATAATGCTGGAACAATGTGTTTTGCTCTTAATGCAGGCAGCAGGAGATCCTCTGTGCGTGTGTGTGTGTTGGCTGGGTGTGACAGTGGTAAGAACAGAGGGGAGGATGAGGGAATGGAATATTTATTTTGCATTCAGTTAAACCTGTGACAGATGTTGTTTACCACTGATGGCCATGATACCTAACACAGAGTTCAATTTTCCACAAAAATCAAATCACCTGCTGTGTTTTCCCCTTCTAAGACTTTTAAAAGTTATTCTAAGTTCCCATGGAGGACATAGAGACAAAGACTTTGATTTCATATTCCATGGAAAGCCAGTATGTAGATCAGAAAAGAGGATATATATGTTATATCCTGGACCACTGGTTCAAGATATCAGGGTGTTCTGTTCCTTCTCATAAACAATAATAGGGTTCCCATCCACAACATTACCAGTATTTTCAAGTCTTCTGTGTCTTTGGCTTCATCAGTTAATTTAATCTTCCCAGTATACTTAAAATGACATTATTAACTACTTTTCTGTATTGTTTTTTGTGTTTTTTTTTTTACTATTTCACCTAAAAAAAAGGCATATATGATTGATTACAGTAAAGAAAGTATCAAAGAACATCATGCAAAGGGGTTAAAAGAGCTGACAGGTTTAATTTTTGAAATGCTGTATAGAACTTTCTAAACCTTCTTGTACATAAGGGCACATTAAAATGATGTGTTTAAACTTTGTATTTAAGCATTTCATTTTATTCCTTGGGACCATGGGCAGAGTATACAAAAAAACTGGAATATCTGAAGATCTTTTGATTCATGAAGATTTCTCTTCAGATTGTTAAATTTTAGACAAAAATGAAAATAGAATTTTAACATAATTTTCTAAACATCTTATGAAAAATTTTTAAAGGTATACTGATTTTTTCTCTTGTACTTAGGCATATTAATCTGTGGATTATATTGTTTCTAATATATTGAAACTGAATTCAGTTTTTTAATCTTGCTTAGCCCACAATTCCTTATATTTTCAAACTTTTTCCCTAACAAATAGTGATGAAAAATGCACTACTTCAAAACGGTTGTTGAAAACCCTAAACCTGAAGTGTCTAAGTACTTACTTATGAGGCTGGTTGGGTATAGAGCTGTTAACTCGAATGAATGCATTTGCAGATGGTTGAGTTTCACAGGATAATACATAGCCTGGTCTAACTCTTTTACTTTAAATACATACATCTGCACTATGTTTGTGTGCAAATAGTTTCATTTATTTTAGTATCTCCATGAGACACACAAGGGATAATGAATTGCTTTAAAAAGTCACAGTCTACCCTTTGTCTCTCTTCTCCATTGCACAGCAGTGCATCACATACTCTATTTTAGTTGCAAATCCACATTTATTTCCAATAGCACTGCAGAAGCAGCTATTCAACTTGCAATGAGATGTTCCAAAGACACAACTGGGAATCAAAGACTGGTAGATTGTGGCCTCTCTCCTTCGTTGCACATAAGAAAACAATAAGAGCTGTGTTATAAACTGAAGTCTTAACTCTGTAACACTGACAGCTTATAAGCTAACTTTTTGGAATTGTTCAAGGGACCTCCAAAAGGAAAAAAAAAACAAACCACAAAACAAAGGAAAAAAACCCTTGAAGTGTTATAGTTGGAATTTCAGAGCATATAGCTGGGGATTATAGTAACTCATATTCTCTATTCTCAGTAGTCTAAGACTTTTAACACAGAAGCATTAAGTTATGCATATGCTCTGGTGTGAAAAAGAATTAACACACTTTAAATGCTTGAGCGCATGTGATTCCAGTCAGAACTTGTGAGGTTATTTTTCCACAGGAAGCCTTTGTCACTGTAGAAAACAACACCACTGTAAGATTGTCACCATTTAATTGACAGGAAGGCAAAAAAAGAAAGAAGCTATATTTAATATGTTGTCTTAGAACAAGCTCACTTTCAAAAAGTGTGATTTCCCATGGACAGGAGCTCAGCAGTTTTACCCCTGGCAGCTGAGGTTTCCTGATGGATTCATATCTTCCCCTTGCTTATGTTTCTTCAGAGATTGAATGTTTTCTGTGATGCACAAGAAAAAAATTTCAAGGCACAAGGGATTACTCTGTTCAGACACAATGGTCAACTTACATCACATTTTCATAAAAGTTTCTGGCCACTTTTTATGACTCACGTAAATGTAAAGTGTGTGTTATGGTATTCACAATAAGGTTTTATACATCAGGATGAAAAATTTATGTGTTTAATTAAAAATTCCGTTTACATTTACTGTGTAGAAAACTTACGTGCAAAGTGTAAAAATGATTTATTCTGAAGTCAGTTGTCTATTTATAAAGAAAAAAAAGAGTACCTGGAAAAGTGGAAAAGTTTGGTAAAAATATTGATTAGTATAATATGAAAAAGATGTTTGAAAACAAAACATTTAAAGAGTCAGAGAAATAATACATGGTAGAATCTTTTCTAATATCCTTAGGTATTGCATCGCATTGCAATTTTTCATTCACATTAGAACTTTGTGTGTTCTTCTGGGGTTGAATTTTTTCTAGTGTGGCTAGAAGATGAAGTGGATTAGGGTAACAATCTAGAATTACACTTTAAGTATGACAATAATGGAATGCAGGGTAAACATGGTCAAACACAAAATTAGAAAAAATACCTGAGTAATAAATAGCACCATGAGATGCCTTTAATGACTTGCAATATGTGATCTACTGATAACCATAGAATGCATTGCTAAGGATTTATTTCACCCTAAAGGGGTGAGCAATTCAGAAAATTTTGTTTTAGAAGCATGAAGGACATCTTATTCTAGACATTACACGGGATATTCCTTAAACTATAAAATGTTAAAGAAATTATTTTTTTTCTGACAATCAAAATAATGTCTAATTAAAAAGGATTCTTAATAAAGAATACATTTTAAAGTTATAACAAATAATAATGAATTTGACCTTATATCAGAATATGAGGAATGAAACTGCACTTTCATTGTTAATTTGAAAACCCTAATTCTCATTTAAAACATACATTTACAGTTAAGGCTTTCCACTGTGAAGTGACCACAAGAAGAAAATTAATATAAAAAAATCATGTTCATTAAGTGACAACCTATTGTGAAACACTAGCTCATAGAAGTATTTTTATATCCCCTAATGACTTTTAAATCACTACCTGGTCTGACCCCAGTTTCTAACTGAGAAAGCTTTTTTTTTTTTACTTCAATAAAGCAATTGCTTAATGATATATAACTAATAGTCCACTGGCAGTTTCTTGTGAGAGTGTACTTATAATTGAAAATTTTACTCTATGGTTCTTTTATGTTTTTGGAGTTTTATTTTTAATTTACAAGGCTTTAAGGACAAGAGAGTTACACAGCATAGATAGGCTTAGGGATTCATCTAATGAAGTATCAGCACCTGCTTCTCTGTTCCTATAGCTTTTACTCTCCTAACTAGGTAAACCCTACTCTTTTTTCTTATTTTGTAGTCAAAATGTAGTAATTTTAGGGAAAATAGATCTTTTACAGATGATTACATATTGTATCTTATGGTATCTTCTTAGGAAGATATTTTTTACAGAGAGGGTAATCAGACATTGGAATGGGCTGCCCAGGGACATGGTGGATTCTCTGTTCCTGGAGGTTTTTAAGATGAGACTGGATGTGGCACTGAGTGCCAAGGTCTAGTAACCGCGGTGGTGTTGGATCAAGGGTTGGACTTGATGATCTCAGAGGTCCTTTCCAACCTGTCTGATTCTGTGATTCTGTGATTCTGAGGTCTTTCAGAGAGAGGAGCAAATATGCCCTAAGAGGTACTGTTTCAAGGTCTCAGAAATAATATTTCTGTATTGTCCTTCATGTCTATATATATGTATGTCCTTTATTACATTAAATGTCCTTTACTCCAGGACATTTAATTTGCCTGAGACTTGGCAGACATTTAGGGTATATTGTTTAAGCCCTAGGATCTTGCTCAAACTGTCTGTTTATTTGAGGTCAGCAATGTAATAAATCAAATTCTTCTTTTAGATTTTTATTTAAATTTGCAGACTTTGTTAATGTACATTCTTATATCTTTTCTGAAACATATTAATTTCTGTGGCCTCTCAACCTGAGAGGAAGACCAGTAAGTAGAGTTAATATTTAATTTGAGATGATAGGTTGTTTTTGTCAGATTTATACGTATGTGATCATTTTGTGATTGGCTGTACTGTAGATCTGTCAAATGTTTTAGAGATTGTGTAAACAACCAAACCCCAATTTTTTTCAATTTTTGGTCTGCACTTGAAAAGTATAATCTCTACTTGAAGGAGGGCCAGTGTTTTTCTGGTTCTTATTGGATGCCAAAGTAAGTCCAGCTCAGACAACTCGTGTCTCATAAAGATGGCTTTGGAACTCACTGTTCTAGGAGGGCTACATATTGGAGTACAGTAGGTTGTAGACAGGTTAAATCCTGTGCTCTGCAAAAGTTCCAGTGCAAAGTTTGTGAAATCTCATTAACACAGTGCTAATATGCTCTGTAAGCAAACTGTGCTTAAAATCATCAAAGAAACTTAAGAAACACTTAAATGCAGGATTACACAAATTAAAACTATGTGAGACATTAAGCAAACTGAAAAAAACCATGCTAAATAATCAAGTTCCAATTAATTCATTGCACTTCCCCAGCTCTCCCAGCTACCGTAAGGCTTATGCAAAAGAAGTAAAATTATAATAGACATAAAAGAGAAGTTTGTTTCTCCTTAGATTATTTATATGTTTCTTTCACAAATGCATTAAAATTCACCAAAAATACATGAATATGAGAGTTTTTTTAGGCTTTGTGCATGGACTAGAGAAACAATGTGAACAGATTAGGAAAGGTATTTTAGACTCACTTAAGCTTCTTTTTATAATAACACTTTACACCTCATTACACAGCCTGAAAAAATCACAAGACTACTCTTGAAACCCGGCATAGGAAGGAAGGACACAAAACAAATATTTGATTTTTAATAATGAAAAAGTGTCTTTACAAATAGCACACTCTTTTAGAGGATATAGATGCCATAACCATAGTCAGTAAGAAAAGAAATCAGATTTAGGTATACAGAAGTGTGGAAACAGTGGCATAAATAAACTAAACAATATTTATTTCTATACCTTGCATCCTCAGGGGTCTCAAGTCCCGCTTCATTTTGCTCCTCAAAATGACAGAAAAAAGCAAAGATTTCTTGACAATAGAAATATTGTCTCATGTTTAATTTATCTCCCCCTCTACTCTGCTTTCCTGAGACCCCACCTGGAGTACTGCCTCCAGTTCTGGGTCCCCAACTATAAGAAGGACATGGACCTGTTGGAATGAGTAGAGAGGAGGGAAACAAAGCTGATCAGAAGCACCTCTCCTATGAAGACAGGCTGAGATAATTGGGGTTTTTCAGCCTGGAGAAGAGGAGGCTTTGGGGAGACTTAACAGTACCTTCCAGTACTTTGAGAGACCTACAAGAGAGGTAAACCAGTGTCTTATTGACATGGGCACAGAAGTTTTGTTAAAATGGAATGGGGAGAAATGCTGTACATGAAAAAAGGAGGGCTCATGGAGCCTGGCTTTATCCTCTTTGTATCTTCCCTTCAGCCATTGAGGTCCCTTCTGAGACTTCTTTTCTCTGGAGTAAACAGTCCTGTGCCTTTCCTCAGAGAAGAGGTGTTCCACTCTTCAATCATTTTTGCGGCCTTTCATTGGACTCTCTCCACTATGTCCTTGCCTCTCTTGTAACAGGGACCTCAGAACTGACACAGCACTCCAGGTGTTGCCTCACCAGAGCTAAGCAGAAGGGAAGGATCCCCTCCTGCAAATTGCTGACGATGTTTAGTCCAGAATACCACTGGACCTCTTTGGTGCAAGGTCACACTGCTGGCTAGTGTTCAGCTTGGTGTCTATCAGGACCTCCATGTCATTTTCTGCAAAGCTGCTTTCCAGTTGAGTGGCTCCCAATATATGCTGGTGCACAGCATTAGTCATACCCTGGTGCAGGACTTTGTACTTCTCCTTGCTCAACTCCATGAGGTTCCTGTCAGACTGTTGAGGTCCCTCTGGATGGCAGCACTCCTGTCTGGTGTATCAGCCACTCCTCCCACTTCTGTATCATTAAATCACTTGCTAAAGGTAAGCTCTACCCCATAATCCAGATGTTGAATAGATTGTATTTGGTATTCGTTGCTAATTACTAACCTCCAACTACACTTTGCACCACTGACCACCACCTGCTACACCCAGAGGTTCAGCCAGTTTTCAATATGTTGGGTAGTTCCTGACCTTCTCAGTCTGCTCTTACATTCAGTCCCAATACTCTGTAGAGCAGAGACACAGGCTGATCAGGTTTGTGTTCTGTATGGAAGGTGATTTGGGACTTGGATTTACCTCTAGCATGCGGCACAGACATACCCAGGGAGATCTCAGCTTTTTTTTGCCATGAGAACGCTGCTTCAAAATGTTTGCCTGTAGTTTCTACATCATAGTTCAGTTTGAGTAAGTGAAAAACCTGATTATATTGCTCATTTTTTCAATCTAGGTATCTATCACTCTCCCCAAACTGTGTTGTCATACATGTTAGCATGTTACTCTGCAAGAATCTGGCACTAACAAAAGTTCCTGTTCAGTGAAATCTTTTGCAAAAAGGGAAAAAAGCTAAGAAAACTACTTTATACACTCATACTTAAAGCTTTTAGAGACAATAATCATTTCTCTTTTCATCCTTAGTTAAGAATGCTTTCCTTAAATTTAACTGTCTTGATTAGCTGTTCTAAGTCCATATTTCTGCTTGAAAGTCTTTCACTAACTGGGAAGGTGCTTAGGGTCTTTGGGAGGCTACAACTTCAGTTTTCCATCATCCATTTCTTCTTATTAATCCTCTTAAATTGTGGGATTGAAAGTAAATCGAGGGCCAATCCCTGGTGTGGCATATAGTGAGAGTTTGATGTTACTTTCCCCATTTTGTGGGGGCAAGACCTGAGTACTTCTGTGCCTGCTGCTTTTGGCCCCAAAAAACTTTAGGGATCTCTGGAGCATTTTAAAATCTTTGTTCTCTTATGAGACATTAAGTAATACACATAGAAAACAGAGCACAAAGTCGCGATAGAGTTATTAATTTTGTAACATTTCTCCACTTAATGAAAAAAAAACCCTTAGTGCTTTCTAACAGATAATATTTATCATTCCCAGTTATTAAATGGAAATTTAAAAATAAAATATGCAATACTGGAAAACAGTTCAGCTGATGTACAGAGTTGTATTAAGTCTCCAGGAAAATACATGACAGGTATGACAAAAAAAGTTAGTCAAGCTATTTTTACCTTAACGTTTAATATGGCATTTTGATGGCTATAAAATATTTCACACAGTGCTTTGCCATTGCTATTGGTTTTAAAACAGTTTGGCTTAATTTCAGTTCTATTGTGTTATATTTGCTGTTTCTATGGAGGTGACAGAATATTATTATGACAGAAAAGGACTGAAACAACTTATGAAATGTCTGAAACCTGACACAAATATTTAAGGTATGTTACAAAAACTTTGAAAAAACATGTGAAATGAAATGCATTAAAGAACAACTGACTTCTTTCACTTGTGAGACAGACTGTGAAAGAAAAGGGTTTTTTTTTTATCAACAGCACTAGAATTAATACCGTAAACACAGGCTTCATTCAGCTTTGTCCGTTCTTCATTTTGATTATAAATCAGTTCTATCTTAAAGTGAATTAGAAAAAAATCTGATAGTGAAAACAGAATTTGCCATCATCAGAAAAATTATTCCATTAGATTGCTGAAGCTTTTAGTCCTCTGTCATTTATTTCAACTAAATCCAGGTTTGGATTCCAAACATTTATAGAGAACAAGATGGTTTTTTATTTCATAGCCAACGGAATATTATCACAAAATATGAAATCTTGAAATCAGGAGGAATGCTTCTGAGATTTTGTTAGGAAATACAAGTGGCAATTGGGCGTAGGAATACAGTGAACTGTACACTGCCTTCAACCTTCTTGTATTGATCACCCCTGGTATGTTTAAATGTTACTGGCATTGACCAGTGAGACTAATGTGGAAAACAATGTTATTTCTTGCTCAGTACTCTTGTCCATATGAAAAAGAAGTTATTTGGCTGCAGTTCACCTCATTAAACTTAGGTACTTAAAAGCTATCAGTAGGATTCACAGCAAACTGGCTAAAAATAAAGTAAAGTAAATACTTATCAACTTGACAGATGCATTACCCTCACTGTGTCTGTGTATGTCTGAATGCAAGGGGATTTTTGGATATATAGTCCTTATACATACATCCAAATTTAGCCATTTTACACTTGAACCAGTTTCCACTATAGATGTCCAAGATTTTATGGGTCATCCTCTGTTCTCATTGGAGTTATTTGAAGGAAAAGGCACAATTTGTGCTACATTTAGTACTCAAAAAAAACGTGATCTGTGGCTTCTGTTTGGCGGGCTACATGCTACACAATGTTCAACCCTGCTTATTCTGGGCCGTTCATGGTGCCTATGGCCTGTAACATAATTACTGTTTGCATTTTTTTTTCAGTTCTAAGTGCTTAAAATAATAAAGGATCCTCAGGGAGAAACAAACAAACAAACAAAAAACCACCACAAACCCAAGATGCAAACCCCAACCAAAAAAACAGAATGCTTTTTTAACAGCATGAAGCTGAGGGAAAGAGTTGCATGTGCTGGTTCAAGGCATGAAAACTGAGGATATTTTAGGGAGGAAGATGCAATGGGTTAATGATGGAAGCACACAGGGGATGCAGCAAGTAAAACATTAAAATACTACCAGAAAGCAAAATTGGGTAGAAAAAAAAAAAATCCCTCAAAAAAAAACCCCAAAACAAACAAACAAAACCCAAAAAAGCCTAATGGTGTTTCTATATTCTAGACTATTGCTGAATGTATTTTACTACACTTTAAGGTTTATGTGCACCAAAATATCAGTTTTCATATCTTCTCTAAAATTTGTTGTCTGGAGTATAACGTCAGTTCTCTTCCTTGATAAAAGTTAACTCAAGTTGGCACAATACATTCTTTCTAGCATTCTAAGAAAATGTTCAGCACTGACTCATTCTCAATTCTCAAACAAAGCTTCAGTCATCAAATTTATACCACCTCTTGCTGTACTCCGGCTTTTCCTAAAACCTTTTTTTCTACCAAAGACTAGATAAAGCCTGCAGGTTATGTTCTTACCTAACTTGCAGAACCCACTTCGCTCAGAGTTCAAGGTGATAATTCTACTTATGTTTCATAGAATCATAGAATGGCTTGGGCTAGAAGGGACCTTAAAGATCATCTGGTTAAACCCTTCTGTTGTGGGTAGAGATACCTTCCACTAGGCCAGGTTGCTCAGAGCCCCATCCAGCCTGGCCTTAATCATTCCTTGGGATGGGGCATCCACATTCTCTAGGCAACCTGTTCAAGTGCCTCACCACCCTCACAGCAAAGAATTTCTTCCTGATATCTAATCTAAACCTACTCTCTTTCAGTTTGAAGCCGTTACCCCTTGTCTTGTCACTACATGCTCTTATAAATAGACTCCCTCCATCTTTCTTGTAGGCTCCCTTCAGGTACTGGAAAGTCACAATTAGATCACCCCAAAGCTGCCTCTTCTCTAGACTGAACAATCACAATTCTCTCTGCCTTTCCTCATAGATTGGATGCTCCACCCCTCTAATCATTTTGCTGGTCCTTGTCTGGACTCACTCCAACACATTAATATCCTTCCTGTGCTGGGGACCCCAGAGCTGGATGCAGCACTTGAGGTGGAGTCTCACAAGAGCAGAGCAGAGGGGCAGAATTCCCTGCCTTGACCTGCTGGCCACACTGCTTTTGTTGCAGCCCAGGATACAGTTGGCTTTCTGGGCAGCAAGTGCACATTGCTGGGTCATGTCCAGCCTCTCAGCTGCCAGCACCCCCAACTCCTTCTTGGCAGGGCTACTCTCGACCTGTTCATGCCCCAGATATTGACCCAGGTGCAACCAGGTGTTTGATATGTTACATTATCTTTCACAACTAGAAGTTTTCCAGTATAACTTTTGAGATGGGACTATAATGTGTTTCTACCGTATGAAAATGCAAGGAGGGAATCAAGATTGCCAAAGAAAAGTATGGACTTCCTACTCTGTCTCACAAATCTAATTATTTTAGTGGGTAATAAGAGAGAAAGGAAAGAGAAAAATAAAGAAAACTTCAGATATACAGTGAAGTCCTATACATCTGGGGAAACATACAAGCTATTGCTTGAAGGCTTAATTGATCTTTACCAGAGTTCTCAAACAGGACAGGCATTGTATAGTTGTTCTGCTTTTGGCCTGAGGGACTTGACATTTCTTTTTCCATGGTACCTCTACTTAACAGCAAAAAATAACAGAGTCTTAAAACCAGTTTCTAGAAATCATTTGGTATATCAGAACAGATCCAGGATGACATGTTCTTTCCTTTGATGCACATTTGCCAATATTGTTATCAAGACCTACCATCACACAGAGAAACTTCTTTGTTTTTATTTAATTATTGGAGAATCCTGCCAGAAAAAATAACTATGCCAAAATTTATCAATTTATACTTCTGAAAGACTTGTTATCCAGGACATATTCCAAGAAATCAAAAAATACACACAGATGAAAAAAGAAAAGAAGGTCCCAAATCAGCATATGAAAACAAAGCTCTTTATTTATGTCACAAGAATTTTCAAAATTGATTCATGTATTTTCATTTAAAAAAATGAATGTGTGAGGTTTTGCCAGGAGTTTTTCTGGTTTTATTTCTTTATTAATTAGAATATTTATTGTAGCTATAGTTATTATAGCTATAGAAAATTACATACAATCATTTTGTTCCATGGAACATTTTTTTTGTACCACTTCCTAGTTTTTCTGTGACTTCATGCAGAGAAATCAGTGCTTACTTTTAGCATTTTGTGTCTTTTCCTTTCTGTACAGCACACAACATTTCTATGTGGATAAGTTATGGTTATCCATAATAAAGTCCAAGATATTTATTTTTCACTAAAAAATTTCCAATATAGCTATTGGTATACTAGATTCTGCTGCACTGCTCTCAGGAAGAAAAAAAATAAAAAGAAAACTTTGTGAAAAACTAATAAAAAATTAGGTATTTAATGAAATAAATGATTTAAAAATCATTTTTAATGACATTTAAATGTATTCTTTAAATTTGGATTTTGTTACCTTTTGGCACGTTTCACCTTTAGAAAAAATATCAGTTTTCATTTCCATTCAATATTAATGGTAATGCCTACAGTTAAGAAAGACTACACTAAGCAAAAAATACAGTCACACTCAGAAATGAAAAAACTGATTTTCAGTTTCTGAAATTATCCTTCAAAAGAACTTCTGTGGGTTTTTATCTGTTTATTATATTTGAATATTTATTTTTCCACTCGGGTGGAAAAACCTGAATTGGCATAATCTTGCCAGTTATGTCCAATGATTCATAATACTGTTGTTTATCTCTTGCAAAGTACTTTTTTGTCTCCACTTTCAGAGGGCTATATTGACCTTTAATTGTCATCTGTAACAATGAAATTAATTCTGAATCAGTTGTCTAAGGTATTCTAAAACCTCAGTATGTTTTCGTGCTTTGTAATTTTGAGCTTTGACAAAAGCTTCAAGTGCTACCACCAGGCTTCTTCAATCAAATCAATACAGATCATATGGGGTAGCATCCACCTTGGTATGTTTGTTTACTGAAAATAGTGATATGGTGACAAAAAAAAAACCCAAACATCAACACATTAATTCTCTCTAGAATGGACATTTTACAGATGGGTAAAAATCCCAGTGTTCCAATAAAATATGTACTGTCTTTCACCTATGACAGATGTGCCTACCTAAGCACTTTGCAATAAGTAACAACAGTGGTGTTTTTTCTTTTTTTAAAAAACAGGCAGTTAAACCTAAAATTTTTTTGAATGGCATTATTACAGGCAAACTCTTGAGGGTTTTGAAAAGGTCTAAAATTTTTTTTTTACAAAGAAGCTTTTTTCTGGGCAAGAGAGCTTGAGAAAACAAGCTGTGTCAGCAGAACTTGAAATATAATAGTCAACTATGTCGCTTCAAAAAACCATCAATTTAAAATACAAGGAAAGAAGCCTTGTGCAATAAACCCTTTTCATGTGCTCATTTCTATATGAAAACTTACAGTTCAGGTTCCTCTTTATTTTTTTTTTTTTCCCTGCATATGTGGGAAATCTTTGTGAACGGATGTATTCTTGATTTAAATCTTATGACTGTAGGTTCATTAACTATCATCAGCTTTCTGCAAAGAGGAATTAGATAAGCACAGCATGAAATTTCAGATGTAAATATACAACTATACATAAACATGCCCATACTTCAGTCACACCTTTAAAGCTTTCAGTGACAGTACATGGAATGGCTGAACACGTGAAGTGCTTTTACTTAATACCACCGCTCACCTAACTGATTGGCTACTCATGTTAAGGTCTCTGATGATGTTTTTATTCTCAGCTCCGTCTTTGTTTGTGTTCCCTCTGGGGAAATATCTGCATTTTGCAATCTACAATGTTTACTTTTTTTTCCATAGGACCTTCTTCTAAAATTTTATTTTTCTTAAAGATGTTTCTATCTTTAACACTCCAATATTCTACAGTCAGAACTGTCAGCTTTTCAAAGTTAGGTCTTGCATTTTAACATACGTTTGTTTGTTTGTTTTACTTAAGTGAGCTTACCCTTGTAAAGGTACTACAGGGTCTCAGCTCAACCCTGTCTTAAGTGACATTCTGGCAAAAAGTCCATTTTATTCTCCACATTGTCTTGATTCTTTACCACCCTCAAATTCTTAGTCTCTTTTTTCATTCCCTTTGGAAATAAACCACCACCAAGAACAAAAGAAGAGTTATATGGGAAGCAGAAATTAAATATCACTATCTCCTTAGGGTTTTACTTAACAAAACTATTCCTTAAGAAATGTTGTTTCCCATAGTTTGTTTTTATTTTAATGATAGAAACATTAGTTATGTAATTTAACTGAAAAGAGACTGCTTCTTGGCTAGTATCTGAAGTCATGTAAGTTGCAATATTCATACCACCAAACGTAAGCATATAATAGAAAGTTTTCAGACTATGAGATTATTTGTTCTGAAAGAAAAAAAAATATAGATTGCAGAAAATAAACTGCTTAAATCCAAATGAATGTCTAGATTTCTTTTCCTTTTCTTTTTGAATATTATATCTTGGCTTCAGTGGACCTTAATTTTTCTAAGTTAATGGGAACCCTTCTTCAAATGCTTTTAAGTTGTCTCTCAATTTAACCTGAACTTCCTTTTTTCTTGTATTATTAGAAACAGCAAAGAAGGCCCCAGGGGTGCCTCATGTACCTTATCTATTGGCATAACTGTAGTTTTCCCTTTGGTTCCTCCCTCACAGGCCTGCTCTGAAAATCAGATTTGATGAAAGTTTTTATATGACTTCAGGGGACTCTGGCTTAAACCAAGCCTTTCTAGTCCCTCTTAACACTAATGAGACATTGCTAAAAGCATTTATGTTTCTGTTGAGCTGAATTAGCTGTGTTAGCCGTGTCTTTCTGCTTAGTTCAATCCCATGGGCTTCAAAATCACTTCCTGGAGATAAACTTGAGAGTTTACAGGGAAAGTTTTTCTCTGAGCCTTTAATTTCTTGATGATAGATATCCTCTGTCACAGTCACATCACATGATAAAAACACTAAGCAATAAAAGGACACAATTTTCATGGACAATACAGGATGTCCAGCTGCCCTGTAAGTTTGCTTTTTTTATTGTTTGTTTAGAGTAACTATAAAAATACTGCATGGAGCAAAATGCCTGTTTTAAAAAGCATAAATTTACTACCTACAAAGCCTGTGGTTGTTTGAGGGCTATATATTTTGTAGGTAAATTTTTAGCTTATTTGAGGAAGATGTTTTAATAATATTCAGTGTGTGACATGGGATCCTTTTAAAAAGCCCTTTTATAAGGGAAAGAAAAAAAAAAAGAGGAAAAGACAAAAATCATAGTTAAATTCACCTCCCCTAACTTGCCATAGATTATGCGTTATTTGAAAGTACTTGGAGGAAAGCTGCTACTGGTTCTTATTTCTAATTTTATTCTGAAGAGTTTTAAGTCAGGATCTTTAAGGGACACTGAAATTTAAGACAGTAAAAATCTTTCACTGAAGTGAGTATAAGACATTATAAATTAATTTTTTCTTTAATTAAAACAGGATTACTAGAAGTGCTTAGTTGACTGTTTAAAGACATTATCTCACTCAGAAAAGAGTTTTTTCCAAGATTTATTCTTCTGAAGGTTATGATACAGTCAGTACACTGAGAGGTACATGTTAATAGCATTGAATTGACAATTTTATCAATTGACAATTGCTAAGTGTGACATAAGGAAAATTTTCCAGACATTTCCACATGATTGTCTTCAAGCATCATGCTGTGAGGATGCTGGGTTTGTGTGGGCTGGGAGTAAATACTTTCTGCTACTGGTCAAAGGGTGGCCAGTGAGGAGCTAGGAATGAAATGCTGATGGGGGCAGGGGAAAGGGGAAAAGGTCTCTCTCATTGCACTCAAATGGAGTTGGGGGAACATCCGAGGTTGCAGCTCCTACTCCTTGGAACTACTTCCTCTGCATAAACATTCATTAAAAACCAGAAGCAATTTTGGAAGCAGAAGCTCATACTCTGCAATTAGTGGTTTAGCTAGAAGGGTTCCTTCTTCATTTGCTCTTCTGTTTACTCTTGCTCATTTTAGTGCACTGCAGAAGGAGACGGCACCAGTTGCAATCTTATGGGCAAGGCAGTCTTGAGTGTCAATCTGAATATGAATGAGAAACTAGGACTTTCACTTCTTGGCCCAATACCCTGATATATTACTCAGAATTCATGATCACTTAAGAGCAAAATTTTCTGCTGTTTCTTGATCATGACAAAACAGCTGAGGAACCTAAGCAAGACCTTTGAACAGGAACCCAAATAATCCACTGGCTATGCCTCTAATCACAGAGACAGGTATAAATCCTCCATATCTGTTTTTGCCACCAACCTAACAACAGCCATCTTAAAATTTCTGTATGCAGTTTAGGTTTATCCATAGTAAGCAGCTTCAGTGACTTTATCAAATGAAAATGAGACAGAATTAAATCCTGTGGAACAATTCTCACTGACCTCACTGGTGTTGAGATGTGAGTCCTAAAGGTGAGGCTAGACATTTAGTAACCTGCAAATCCTCTTTAAACTTCTCACTGGCAGCATCAGGAGTGTTATATATGCAGTGTGTGTGATGCACATACAAATGGAATGTGAGAACTTGTGCTGCCCTTTCTCTTAGTACTTTTTTCCCTATGAGGCTCTGTCTTTCTTTCAGAAAAAAAAATAATCTGGGCTACGACTAGCAATCTAAGTTAGGAAGTCAAAAGTTAAGTGCTATAGTTATTTGCTTTAATACTAAATAGGCAATTTATTGTTTATCCTGTGTCAAGAAAATAGAAAGGAAAAGGAGAGGGGAGAATAGGAAAAGGGAAACACCTACTCCTCTGAGGAAAAGTCTTGCCTGAGGAATGATTCTTGTTTCTGGTGCTAGAAGTCTTCTTAGATTTGACAGAGATAACTATTGATTATTTCATTTTTTTTTTTCTTTTTCTCTGTCCTTTCTCTTTTTTGTTTTTCCTTTTCCTTTTTCCTTTTCCTTTGCTTTTTCTAACAAGCGCTGTAATTCCAACAGGTATTATCCAGTGTGTCATCACACACAAACTTATGCAGGTGCTACTTCGGGTTGGACTTAAGCCAGGCAGGTTGAGAATACAGGAGTGACTTGCTGCACCATGCAAAAAACTGTCTGCAAGTGCCTTTATGGCTCCCTCTTGCCTGTTGGCCCTGTGATGTGAGGCCCTTAGTGGCATTCTAGCTTTAAAATTATCTACCTGATAGTCTGAGCAGAATATTCTGGAAGTTATTAATCTGTGGATAAAGTAGGCCTAAGTGGTAGCGCACTGATATCATGGACATTCAAATTACTGTGGGAAAACAGTCATGTATTGTTCTTCTGTCTTAAAGGGTGCAGAGATGAGACACACAAAACGATCCACTGGGACAGGTTACCAAGGGGTCTATTATAACTGTCTATCTTTCAGTCTTTGATTCCTCTTCTGTCTGTGAGTCCATATAATTTTGAATCTCAATCAACACTAATGTCTTTGAAATGCTCTAGTTCAAACATAAAATCCTTGGGCTGTTGTAGGAATCAGTGGATGAAACTACGTGGCCTCCAGGGCCAACAAGATCATTACAATGGTTCCTGCTGGCCACAGAAATCTGATAAGCTCAAAATAGCCTAAAGTATCTTTAGGTGTGAAGTGAAGCCCAGGTTAAGGGACTTTAGCTCAATTTCTGAGCTCTGGGACTCTTGCCTAGAAAACTCAAATAAAGGTTAGAGAAGAACCATCAGACTGCTGTGTCTCTGATCATACAGACCCTTGGTTCTGTATGAAATTACCAGCCACAGGAACATACCACAGTCATGGGAATACACAAATGAGCTTTAAGTTTCCTTCATTTACTTCTTCTTCTGGCTTATGTTGTGTTCATCTTGGCTATAAATTTAGAGGATGAATTCACTATGTGGAAACAACTGATATTAGAATTATGAGCTAATACTGGATCATTTTGCAGTTTTTACAATAATGTTGTTATAAATTATCAATATCACATTAAAAATAGATTTTTTTCTTTTCTGAAATATTTAATAAACCATTGTTTCAGTTATGAATTCTATAAAAACAGCCAAGAAATCTGTGTGGCCAAAAATACTACAGAAATATGAGAAACTGAACATGCACTTTGCAAAATGGATTGTTAATGTTATTTCAGTACACTGCAAAATCTTTGTATATTTTCCCCTTCCTTTCACATTCAGAAAACTTGCACCCATACCTATGTCTTGCATGGATAAAGTCACTATGAAACCAGTAAGAACTAGGCATATGGCAAATGGAGTTTCTTTTTACTTCAATTATTTCCTTAGATACCTAGTTATCTTTTCTAGGGATTTTACGCTTCCACAGCAATTCTTAGTAGGACATGATGATTTTGACCCCACTTCAGGAAGTTCTAGCCTAGATTTTATTGCACTGTCTTACTGAGTTTCAGGCTTCATAAGAGTTGTATTTGGCACACATTTTTGTGTCAATATGTGAATGTATTCAAAATGAGGTATCTACTGGTTATTATATAAGTTCTCATGCTTTCATATGCTTTCATATACTAAAAGGTATGTTTTTATACATACTTGATTTTATTATTCCCTGATGGATATATTAAAAGAGTTTATTATTTTTTAGGAATCCAGGTTTTCCATGGTGTCTGATTTAAAATCAGTGAGGAGGAGATGGCAAATATAACTCAGCCTGTCTGACATCAGGACAGGGTAAGAACATATAATGTGACAAAAAATTCCCTTTAACTATTCAAAAATATCTGCTCTTGGAATTAGCTCACTTGAGAAGAATAAGAAGAACAAGACTTTTACCCCTCCCATGTCCCCCTCCAAAAGCAGGGAAGAAAATCATATTGATCCTGGTAAGGGTACCTTCCCTATTGAAGTTCTACTTGTAGTATATTTGATGAGCTATTATTTGTTCTCTATGACATGTGAAGTTGGAGTCACCTTTTTTTTATTATGTGGATATTTATATCGCTTAGAAGCAAAAGTGTTCCATTCATACGACAATAGTTTATTGTTATATGTTCAGCACGCAAAGCTGCTTTTCTTAATAATCAGAACCAGCTGGCGTAAGTACAACAATGATGGTAATGGGTCATGCATGCCTGAATTAGATGCAATGCAAGCCAAGAAAGGCGAACTCTTTAACTCTATCTCACTTTTTCATGACTGATGTCTTCTGCAAGGAAAGATTGCACAATCTTGTACCCTTGAAATTCTGCACTGACATATAACAGATGCTGAAACAAAATATCCCATTGTACACTTTTTAGGAAACTATATTTCATACCATCAGCAATTATGGTGGTGAATAGAAATTTGTATATTGGTACAGCAGATACAGCACAGGGAAAGAAAAACTGATTTTAACAGATTCAATTAAATGCATTTGTATAGGAACACATTTTATGTAGCAGAAATCCATACCCTTCCCACTATATAAATGTTGGACCACTATACTACATAAGATACGACAGAAGTAATAAATATTTACAGACGACAAACCAATCTTTCTGAAGCAATATTTATGGTCTTCCATGTATCCATCTATAAAATGCAAAAGTATAAAATCTCTAAAAATTAAGAATCTCATAATATCTCCTTTAAAGGACTATATTGTTGAAGGCTTTTATAAATCACCATTTATATTGCACTTTATTCTTTCTCCATGCTAGTAAATTTTAGTGGATACATTGTCTCAAATTTCATAGCATAGGTAAAGAGATTTTTTTTCGTACCTTTGGATGGATAAGTGATTTGCCAAAAGTCACAGAGAAAAACGTAATACCAGAGGCACTGTCAAATCTTTGGATCCTACTCTGGAATTCTGTGCATTTAAATCTGATGGCAGTATCCAGGGGCAGAAGTTAAAATTATGGCAATCTTTAGTATCAATTTTACTAAAACTAATGATTTACTTCCTAAAGAGTAAAGTATTCACCAACGCTGTTTGTCTCCTGTTAATCTAAGTTTGGTCTTCTGATTTGCTTAAATTTACTACTTTCGCAGGTGTATATGGCCTTCCAAAGCTTACCCCTTCACCGGTATTATATGCAGTACATTGTATAATGGACGCTTCTGCTTCTCCTCTGAGTGTAAGTCGATAGCCGCTAAGGTGGCAAAGTGTGTTTGAAATCCCCCAATTTCCCAGCAGGAAATCTTAATTTTGTGAACTAAGTAATCTGCATTCGAGGCCAAGAACTAGTTCCAAAAAACACATTTACCAATTGCTTAACTAGGTCTTGGGCCAAACCACAATGACATACTTGCATAAAATATCTTTTGCTGTTGTAGATAAATGTGATGTCATATGGTGGCTTTATAATTTATAATCATTATTTGCGTTTATTCCTAGAATCTTGAAATCAAGTATGCCGTTCAAAGCCTATGGCCTATTATGAGAGTATGTCAGTCACTCAAAATGTTAAGAAAACACTAAAGTAACTCTGTGTAATAGAGATGGTTAACATGTAGCAAATGATAACAATGGAAGAGAAGGTCAAAAGAATGCACTAAACACCTCTAATCAGATTAATTTTATTTAATTGTAAATCTTCTAAAGCTTCCTGGATTTAGGTGTATTTCAGAGTGATGAAAAACACAGAATTTCACAATATCAGGTAGATCTGGTAATCTAAGTAACTTGATTGTCAAAGACTTATAAAAAATAGATATCAACTTCATCACTATAAACACTGAGGAACTTCAGTTCCATGTTTTCTTTCTTCCTAGAAGCAAACTAGAGAGTACATCTCAAATCTGTGCTGGAGCCAAAACAAATCCTGTGACATTCTGCCTCAATGGGAGTTATTTTCAAATTTGAGATTTAGATAATTCAGAGAGTGTTTATTTTGCACAATAATCCCTATGTTTATAGCTTCAGATGTTGTCTAAACTAATTCTTCTCCTTTAATTATTGTTAGCTTGTCATTTTTATATGACAAACTTCTTACTTAATGAATATTCTCATTTCCTTTAGCTGAGAGTTCACTATGGATATGACAAAAAATAATAAATCCCCTGGAGTCAAGCAAACTGAAGTCAAACATTAGAAAGACATTTCTTTTAAGAAATACAAGAACAGTCTTTTTTTGATGGCAGTTTCAGAAGGTACGGGCTTGTCACAAATGGTTAAAGTCTTGATAACCCTGTCTTGAAGTATATTCCACACCTAGTCTATGCATTCTATGAACAAATAAAATGAGAAATGATGATTTTGATTTCATTTTGAATACTTTTATTTTTGTCTATTATGATAGATTATAAAATAAAAGTTTAAATGTTGAAATGCATGTTCTCCAAAACAGTCAGATTTATTCCTTAAAAATCCTTTTAGGAGAAAAAAGGAACTTTATATTCCACTCCTAATTATACTCAGGTGTAGAAATGCTTCTTTAATGGAAGTTGAGGTCAGGTTTTTAGTAACGCCTTGTGAGTGGAAGACAGATCCTACTAAAGATTTATATATTACAGAGGGTATGTTTTATTGCCTGGTGGCGAATATGTGAATATGCTGAGGCACTCTATATTAGTGGAAACTTGCTGTGTGGGTTTTAAATTAATAGTTAAGAGCTCTCCTTTGGCCTGCTTTTCCTTGCTTTCCTTGCATTGAGTTAATATCACACTGGTCTTAATCCCTTTTAAATTACATTTCTGATTATAGAACAGAACTGCACACAGTTCTCCTACTGTACTATTAATATGTATTCTGTGAGCTTATTTCTGAGGCCAGAGCTTGGTAACTATTACCCTTAACAACTCTATATAATAAAATCAATTTTAGAAAGTTTTTTGTATGTTTATTTTCTGTTCTATTTTCTCTTATTTTAGTCTGTTAGAAGTCTTAAATTATAAACATAGCTTAAAACCAAACACTACCACACTTAACAAAAAAATTCTTTATATCCTATCATTACACATTTCTGTGGTGAACCACCATAACTAACTAATAGAGCATCAAAATAATATATATAGAAAATTCATATAGAATTTTGATCAAAAACAGAGGGCAGAGCATGACTGCATGTTATTTTTCCTTCTTTCTTCATTTTTGAGAGAATACAGAACATTCTTTCTTGAAGTACCACAACTTTCAAAGGTAGTAATTTTAGTAACTGGCTAGGAACCCAAGGAATCTCATCCCAAGAGATACTGAAAAGCTACATTACGCCTACTTAGTACTTTCTTTTTGCTTCTATCTTTGTAGCAGTTGGGCATCCCTGATTGTTAATGGTAATTGACACTCCTCAGAATCTTTTAACATTAGTGATTTTATGAGTAATGTCTACTGGTTGTTTGGTATATCTTTTGTTTAACTAACGACTGTAGAAATGCTATGCAAGAGGGTTTATAATCCTTAAAGATAAATCTGAACAGGCAAGGAGAGTGTGTAATGTATGCTCTGCTTCCTGTGAACCTCTAGCATAGTAGGAATAGAAAAGTCCTGCTTTGTAACTCAGGAACAATAACCATAATTCCAAGTTTCTGAGAAGTTATCATTTGAAGATGAGATTATGACATTAAAGACATGTTCCTTTGTGCTTCTGGAACATCCCACTGTGAATCATCATTATGGTTTAAAATTAACAGTTAAACATCTCCTCATGTGGAAATCAGAAGGAAAGAAACAATGTCAGGTGTAGGTTTGGATCTGAAAACCACTTCTGGCTTCAGTACTTTGCAAATAAACAAAAATTTTCAGTTTCATTAACAGTTTGTAAAAGTAGTATTAAAAAAAAAATAATCAAACAAGCTTTAGAATTTCTGAGCACAACCTTTCTGTATAGAAACAAAAGAATAAGTAGGAGAGAAAAAGGCTTACATGAAGATCAAAGAGCATGTGAGAGAGATGAAGGAAAGTTGTTCGAAAAAACACATCTGTTCCAACTTCTTTTTTTTTTAATTAATTCACTTTTACTTAGCTCTACTCTTCTAACAAGCCTTTTTCCCCAAATTGGGTCTTTCCTGATGAGAGGACAATTGCTCTACATATTCATAGAACTATATTCATTGCCCTCCTTCAAGTCATCTTTCTAAGGCTCAAGTCTTCAGTAATCCCTGCATACAACAAGGGGAAGTTGGTAAATTTAATTGCCGCTCTCTCTTCTGATAAAAAAAATTGTGTGAAAGTTACTGTATTTATAGTTCTGTATTTCTTAGCTCCAGGAAAAATGCTTTCTAGATAAAAGACAATTCACTATAGCCAAATTAAGTCTCTCAAGGAAGCACTACTGGGCTATGGGATCTGACCTTGCTGTACTGGCTACTTGATACTATGACATAAGCTGTAAAAATAATAATGAAAAAAATCAACTGCAGAATGGAATGAACCATACGAGATACTGATCTTTGAAATCACAGGAGCAAAAAATTGAAGTACAACATGAAGTTTTATGCCTCAATGGGCTTATTGGTATGCAAAACATTTTTGCAGTCACAAATCACTGTAGAACTGCCTTGAACTAGTTTCCCTATGCTGGCATGCAAGCGGGACCTTAATGGCACGTAAAGAACTGATATGACAGAAGCATATCCAGAGCTGCTGTCATGGCAGAAGTGAATGCCTAGGGAGTTGCCTTGAAGTTAAGGAAATGAAAAAGGGATAAAATGAGATTTCACTTTAAATGAAATGTTTCTTGCAGTCTATAATAACTTGTTCTGGTACCAGTTCTTGTAAAATTTCATTTCAACACAATTTAAAATTACAAATGTTAATAATTTTCTTCAACAGATATTAGTTACTAAAATAAAAAAAAAAATCTCTGATTTTTAATCAAAAAATAATTAGAAGGCATGTCAGAAAAAAAAATAACAAAAATGAATACCTGTGACACTTGTTCCTTGTGCCTTAAGAGTTAGAAATCAAAATAGAATAACCTTTTGCACATATATCCATTTAGAGCCAAATGGAGTAGACAGAACTGCATTATTATTGTAATTTTTATTACCTTTTGACAAAATGACAACACATAGAGCATGTGGAGGTATGAAGATTAGTACAAGCTACTGGATTCTTTTCACTGTGACAATGGTTTCAAGATATAATTTATTTGGTTGAGCTTTGCAACTGGAAATGTCAGAACCAGATTTTTACAATGTATGACACCAAACGTGGTCCCCATGAAGAGCTACATTCCTTCTTATAACAAATTCTAGATTTGAATTTCAACACTAATGGGGTGTTCTGATTGTAACAAGTCATCATTAATATCTACCTGTGAACTGGTCACTCTGTTATGAGTAGGCTTTTCTGTCCTTTGTTAAAATTAATCCGTTAGTCTTTCCCATATTTTAGTCATTACTGAAGACTTCCTTTCTCCAATCCTTTTATGTAATCTGGTTGAGCAATATTCCACAGCTTTTAGTGGGATAAATAATCTGCAAGATGATATAGATACAGAGAAGGAAGGTGACAGTTTTTTATGAAGAATATGTCTTCCTTTGATGGTTAGAGTGATAGTGAAATAAATTAAAAAAATTGACTGAAGACACTAAAAAGATAAATACATCTGAATGAAAGATATGTATCTGGGAAGTAGCCTACTTGAAATACGTACAGGGATCAAGGTGGACAAAGAAATATTTATTTTTTTTTTAATAATGATAAGATTTAAAGGCAAAAGAATCTTAATACAGAAAAATAGATGAAAAAGTAGAGGAAGAGGCAGACTTGAATGCAGAAAACCATCTTCTCAGTCTCTGAGAAAGCTGATTTCAAAAGACACTGAAAGCTCTAGAGCAATCAGGAATGAAAAAAAGTTTCTAAGAAGGTCAGAGGAATCACAGTGGGAAGTGGAAGGACAAAAAAAAGGTGCAGGAGTTCCAAACTCTCTGTTGTAGTCTGATAAAGAAAAAAATGAGGAAGTTATCTTTTTCTGGCACCAAATCTTCCCTAATAGCCCTGTGGAAGAGAAACCAAATATTTAGTTTCAACTTTTTCTTGCTTATATTATTATCCATTGATTCTGTTGGAACACATCTGAGGGGGAAAACTGTATATTAACCTGTCATGTGTCATCATGCATGCAGTCATCTGTGCTTAGCCTGCCTAGGCTTCTTTTCCAGTTCAGTGATACCTTGCATATCACATGACTCTAGGGCCCTTTAAAAGTGGCCTTGATGCTTTCCAGCACAAGGAAAAGGGAAGATGCAATCCAAATTCAGGTTGCATTCACTCTCTTGGTAGGTAGCTGAACTACAGCTGTTAGCACGGTTGTGTATAATTGACTGTGTCAGGCAGCCCACCTTATTTAATCTTACTTTTTTTCTAGCCCAGCCACACCATGGATTAAATTTTTTCAATATTCTGCAGCTAATTTTTTACTGAGGAGTCTGGTTCTGAAGTTAGGCTGAGCTGGGCACTAAAGAGTTTTCATTATTCCACATACACTGACAAATCTTTTGGCTGTGTCCTTGACACCTTTTGCATATGTGAGACACTGGATTATTATATTAACTATTGGCTTGGACCAACTCAAGTGTGTATGGCTAGGGGAAGGGACAGGTCAAATTTCATGAAGGTGAAATGGTGTTCCATACCCTAGCCCCTTGAAAACTCCTTGGGCAAACTGGATAGGTTGGATTTTGCTGAATTGTGTGGGTTAGCATGTGCTACGTCATTGCTTTGTGAAATGCTTTATTTTGGTTGAATGTTACCCCTTAAACTTTTGCCAAGTTCCCTTATTTTCTAAAGTTTGCCAGTAAAGTGTGTTTCTTGGCCTCCTGTGAATCATGTGCAGCATCTTCTCCTCTGCACTCTCTCAAGCTGTAAAAGAGCTGAAGGCTCTTTTAATAAATTCAGCAGGCAGATTTTTGGAGCCTTGTATGTTTTTAACATAAAACCTCTTTGATGAGATTGTAGCTCAAACCTGGGGTCTTATGGTGTAGCTTAATTACTGCTTAATAGCACTAGATCCTATAAACAAGATCAGAGGAATGATCATCATTGAACACTTACAGCTCTGAAGGGGCTCTTACTTTATTATACGGGGGAAAATAAAGAAAGATTCAATTGATTTTGTCATTTGCTAAAGAGAAAAGGAAGATTAAGAAAGGATTAAGAGACACTATGTACAGAATAATCTTCTGCAAGCCTGAAGACTCAGAGAAATCAAAACTCACTCAGGATTTTATAGAGGAAAAGAATGACCACTGAGTGCAATGTGTGCATAGAAGTGGGCTATGACAGAGCTGTACCCCGATAAACCAACACAAGGATTTACTATAAATACTACAGGTTTCCATTAGCAAGGGTGGAGATACTACTTCCAAAAGAATAGCAGTTTTGCATGAAAACTTGAAATTGCTTTGGAAAAGAGCTTCCTTTTGGGGGGGGCTACAATTCTCTCCTTTCCAAAAACTTTTAACTTAAAATCCTTATTTTATTCCCTTCTCTAGGATAATCCCAACCCTCACAGACAACCAATCACCACTGAGGAATTCTGGTTTCTTAACTATTTTCATCTGATTTACTGTTTTACTAGTGCTGCTGATAATGGACTTATTTGTTCCTCTTTGCTTAAAAGTTTCCACTTACTTCAACCCATTTCATTCAAGATTTGCAAGCCTGGGCCAACTCAAAAGAGCTTTTTCATTATTTATTTTTTTAAACAAGTTTGCTCACCAGGGACTCTCTCAGCTCTATTTTAAATAAATGCCTCTTTCCTTTCTTTAAAAATAAAATCATAAAAGGTGGGTGTCCATTTATCTGTGAATATTCTGCATGCTCATTAATTCCACTTTCCCCTAACCTTTTTGTCCCCCCATTTTGAAGTAGTTTACATCTGCACATTCTCAAGAAAGTGGGGACAGGAGGGAAATGACTCTATTTCTTATACTCTTGACTAAACTGTACATGTTCTGCTTTTTTTCACATTTAAAGTCTGGAACGCTCTCCTCTGCTTTCAAACACATGTATTTGACTGAACTTCCATCAACCCCCATGGTGCGAATGTACTGTAACTGTGCAGACACAAGAAAGCTGTTAGTTGTCAATGAACACCTTGATGTATTCAAGTTTCATAAATAATCCAAATGTTTTGCAAGAAAGAAGACTGAAAGAGTAATTTTAAAAGACTCCCTCTACCACCACCTAATTTCTCTATAAAATAGGGCAGAACTGATTTTTACTGTGGTTGAATGGATGAAAATAGTTTAGGCTAAAAGGCATTTTTCAAGCATACTCCATCATAACTTGTGACAGGGAATAACCACAACTACAAATTACATAGTACCCTTGAACTGAATTACCTGGGGTCAGAAGGAAGGAAATCTTGTCCTAAGAACTTTTTATCTCCAGAATTCAGGCTTAAATAATTCAGGTTGCTTTCTGTATTTTTTCCTGAATATTAAGTGTCTTCTGTGCTATTCAGCTCTGGTGTCACCAGAAACATTTAAACTCATCCTGCTGGGCAAAGGGGAACCACTGAGTTGCTATTTTCTTTTAGGATCAAGGTGTAGGCAGCAGGTCAGAGACATGGTAAAGGAAAGAATTCCTCATAACCCAATGATTTTATGTGAGGTAAGGATGAGATTTTACATATTCCATTCTTTCATTTATTTGTCAACATTAAAACACAGTAAACGTATTTTGAAAGTCCATCTTTCTTGTCTCTAATCAGACAAAATCTCCCAAGAGAATAGAGAAAGCTATGATTGCATTTTTGGTATGTCTTATCAGCCACATGATTCCATATTGACAGTCTTTGCTGGAAGTCAGTCTCTGTCCTATCACTTTCTTAGTTGTCACATGTAGAATAGTTCCTCAGAAGCAGAAACTACTGAGGCACTAACTTCCATAACAGTTTATCTTCAGTAGAATTTTGTTCCCATTAGACCCTTCCTAATATAGTGGTACACTGCTAATGTGACCTACAAACTAATTTGAGTCTATTATATAAGCCCCGACGAACAGAAACAGGGGTTTTGCTTTGCTCATATTGTCTACTTTATTTGCTGCAGGAAAGTCTGTAGGTCTAACTTGCAGACCATTGGCTGTTTGTCATGTAAGCAAGCTAGAAATTCTCAGCATTACTTTTCTTCCCCCTGAATACCATTTCATATTTCATGGATCAGTAAATGTATTCTTAAGAGCTGCTAGAATACTGCATTTTCTGTTTTTCTGCTTGCTGTGGGTTGAGTTATTTTTTTTGAAAATTACACCTTAATAAAGTCTGGTTTAATAATTATATGCTACTACAAACAAGGTAAAGTGATTTAAAAAGTGAAAACTCTTACTTCTGTGCCAAGCAGGGGTATTGACTGAAACTAAAAATATTTTCTAAATTCTAGGGAAAAAATTTCTGGATACTGTTGTTTGTAAGTATCATACACAATGCACATCAACTTGCAGGAGCTATAGGAACCATGTCAATAGACAGGACACTTCACTGCTATTCACTTCATCATTAAGAACAGGTGAAATAACTAAACAACAGGTTTCTGTGCTGTAGCCATGTAAAAGAAAAAAAAATAATAGAAAACAATGTTTATTGCTTTGTGATATTCTGTAGGGAAAAAAACCCCAAAATCAACAAAAACCAAATAATCCACCTTCAAAATTACAGTCCATACATACTTCAAGAATTATTTGCATGCAGGCAACCTAATAATAAAATAAAGATAAATAAAATAAAAAAGGGGGAGGGAAAAGAAATCCGCAGTGATGGAAGAGAAGTCATGATTCTTCTCCTGTCCATTCTTCACCTGACTTGCTAATTTGTGCCTCACCATTGTTCTCTTTGGGAACAACTACCCAGAAAAATGCATTACACTTTCACCTTATGGTTGTGTTGAATGATCCACACAATGTCGCTCAGACAGGTATTGCTTCAGTGAGTCTCCAACAGGCCATTTACAGTTTGTTGGCAGAACTCTACATTGCTGCAGAGTGTTCCCCTGACCTCAGGAGCTGAACTCTGGGTCAGAGAATCTAATCTCTGTTTCAGTCAGCCACTTCTATTTGTTTCTGTAGTTGTTGTACAGTTCTCTTTTATGGTAATGTCTGGCAGAAGGGATTAAAATAATTTCTTTTTCCTCCTTGCCCCTTCACACAAAAAATTAAATATGCTTTCAGACTCACATTTCACTGCTTGTTAGCATGCACAGATGTGGATGTAATCCTGCCTAATGCTGAAGCTACAGACACTATTCCACCATTTGCAAGACATGTTGATTTAAGTTTCAATAGGGTGCTTTTTTACCAGAATAGAAACTGAAGATCTTGTAAAAATCTACATTATTTTTCACTTATTGGTACAACACTGTTTCTTGTTCTATGAACCATGTTCCTTGTTTTGGAAGAACACTGGTTTTTTAGGGTGTTAGCTATCTCTGTGACATTTCAGATTGAATTTTTCCAAAGAAAACCTGAGACAGAGGGTGCCCTTCCTCCAACACTTTCAAATTAACTTTGAATTCTACAGGAAGAGGGAACCATTGCCTTTTTTTTTTTTTTTTTAAATCAGTCTAAACTCAGACATTGAATATAAGCATAAGCACTTAAAAGCCAAAGTTTCTAAGTGTATTATAAGGAAAAAAGAGAAGTGCTGATGTGCCAATTTGAAATATCTAAAGCTAACAGGCTCATATTAATGAATCTGATAGTCTTATCTGAGATTCTGTATAAAAGCATTTGTCTTAGTGTCTAGGTAACTTTAGGCTATGGGCAAAGATCTAAATAAATGCAATTTCACTAGGATGAAACCAGCATAAAGTTAAAAGGAAAGGGAAAATTATCTAGTAGATTTAGTACAGAAAATTATGACTTCATGTCAAAGTACATGGCTACTTTTCACTATTGAAAAAGGTAAGAATCAAACAAGAAACCACATAAGCAGGAAGCAATACTACAATTTTAATTTCAGAAAATCTCAGATTGGTTGCTTTTTTAAAACATTAATAATTGCAGCATCTCAGAATAGTATCTTAGATTTTTTCCCTGCTTGAGGGTTTCACCTGAAAGGAAAGGATTTCTGGAGAATTGAGGACAGGCATTGATTATGTATTATAATTTGTTATTCAATTATGAGAAATATTGCAACTAAAAATGTTGTTTGCTGAAGGAAATAATTAAGAGAAACTAGAACTTATCATTCAACACTCTAACTTACTATTTTGGAGAAATAGTTTTTTTCCCAGATTAGTTTTCCAGTAAATCAATCAAATAAATCAATAGATCAGACCATAAAATTTAAATCAAAATAAGTCAGAATCTTATTTCTTTTAAAATGTTATGTCAGTGATGAAGTTTTTCAGTAACTGATCAAATAGACGCATGATTTTAAAAGTTTGCATGGATATTCACAAAACTCTTGACTTATCTCTATGGGAGTCATGTGGCTAAAACTCTTGAGTAACACCTTAAGAGTGTGCTCTATGGTGTCTCAGAAAAGGGACTTTTCGTACTGTAAGGCTACTCAACAACACATGTGAGGTTAAATCAATACGTCATTGTATGAATGCTTTATTACCCATAACAGATAAAAATACATTGCCTAGAGGCTGTTTCCAGTTCTTGTGTGGCAACAATAAATTAATCAGGTCTGGTTTGTTATTTTAGCTGCATGTGATTAAATGTGCAACAGAATAAAAGGGAAGTTTTAAAGGAAATGTAAAGCTCCAAAGGCAAGAAAACTGCAATGAGAAGTATCTCATTTAATCCACAGGGCTTTGATTGAAAAAAAAGTAGATGTAACATTCATTAGCTCCTTTGAGTTTTTTGAAGAGGGGATCCAAAGAGTAAAATGTTGACCAGCTGTCACCCCGATAGTCATTTACCTTTAAGGACATCAGAAACATTTGCATTTTTCCCAGTGTCTACACACAGCTGACCAACTGCTAGTGAGCATGGGGAACAGTTAACTTAGATGAGGTAACACCATTGTAAGAAGAATGTTAAGAGGGTATATCCTAATTCACTACATTATTCAAGAGTGAGCTACTGTTTAGGATAACATTAAGAGCCCAAATTTATCTGAAAACCTGAGATTTTATTTTTTTCCTCTAGTTGCAGTGAAGAGAGTTGGATAGTCACTGACCTTGTGGGGTCATGGACTGTGTGGGATGTGTTACAAGGTTACTACCCCCAGTGCAACTAAAAAAATTTAAATATATATATAATTTTAATTTTCTTTAAGATTTATTTAATGATAGTGTTATCTGTCTTTATTTTGTGCATATATCAGAAAAAGACATGATGTTAAACTATTTAGAACAGGTGAAAACATGAGCCAGCAAGCTGAACATGAGCCAGCAGTGTGTCCAGGTGGCCAAGAAGGCCAATGGCATCCTGGCCTGGATCAGGAACAGTGTGGCCAGCAGGAACAGGGAAGTGATTCTGCCCCTGTACTCAGCACTGGTGAGGTCACACCTGGAGTGCTGTGTCCGGTTCTGGGCCCCTCAGTTCAGGAAGGATATTGAGGTGCTGGAGCAGGTCCAGAGAAGGGCAATGAGGCTGGTGAAGGGACTTGAGAACAAGTCCTATGGGGAGAGGCTGAAGGAGCTGGGGTTGTTTAGTCTGGAGCAGAGGAGGCTCAGGGGAGACCTCATCGCTCTCTACAACTACCTGAAAGGAGGTTGTAGCCGGGTGGGGGTTGGTCTCTTCTCCCAGGCAACCAGCAGCAGGACAAGAGGGCATGGTCTAAAGCTGTGCCATGGGAAGTTTAGGTCGGATATTAGGAAGAAATTTTTTACAGAGAGAGTAATCAGACATTGGAATGGGCTGCGCAGGGAGGCGATGGATTCACTGTCCCCAGAGGTGGATCAAAGGTTGGACTTGATGATCTCGGAGGTCTTTTTTAACCTGGTTGATTCTATGATTCTATGAAATGACAGGTCACAGTTTTAAGATATCGTATCCCAATAACTATGTGTGTCTCTTATTTCTAACACATGTCACTAGAAGATGAATCAGCTCATGGATGGGAAAATCTAGTGCAATTCATAATAACATATATAAAATGAACATTGTTCTTCTCAGGACAACATAAACCATACTGTATATTCACTAAACCAGTAAGAAAAAGTCAGAACTTTTTTCTCAATGGAGCATTTACAAAATCCTTACTTGAAAGATTAACTTCACGATTACTAAAAATTATCAATAATTAGTGTTTGGTTAGCTATAATTCAAAGGAAGTTTAAGTAATCAGAATCATCATCTGTCTAGGGCAAATGACTAACATCATAGTATGACATGAAAAATGCCATATGATTTGCTCAATCTATTCTGCAATCATCTAATTTATCTGAAAATCATTAAGAAGTATTAAACAAACAGCAAAGAGAGAATTCTATTAGTAAAGAAGAAAATATTCTAATATATCACAATTAAATATCTGTGTTGTCTTATGAAAATTATCACAGACAGATTATACCCTTTGAGAAAGCATATATGCAGCATGTCACTTTTTCCTGCACCTGAAGTGTTGCTACACTGAGACTTCTATTCTCTTTTGTGAACTCTGGATCAAAAAAACTAAAAAAGTTTCCTTCATTGGAAATAATGTCATTATGGAACTCAGAAAGTTCTTTGAGGGTGATCTGTTTAGTTAATTTACAGACAGAAAATATAAGCGAAAGCAAACAATTTGCAATGTGCATTATAAGTGGTCTTTGATTACTACTGCTTCTATACTTGTAAAGAAAATGGGTTTTTTTATGTTGAACGTAATATGTAGTTAGCATAAATCCGTTGTGACAATACACTTCTGTGCTTTGATCTTTTTAGTTGGGATTGTACACCCAAGAACCAAAACATCAGCCTTCACGTTTTTTTGTCATGACATATTCCGACGATCTTCTAGTGAAAGTTGTTTCTCCTGTGTTCTTGTTTTTGGGTTTGGGTTTTTTTTTTTCCTGCAACTGACAGAAGCCCCAAGTGAGTTGGTTTCATTTTTCAGGCAAAATTTCTTGGAAACCTCAACTGAGAACATGTGCTGTGAAAACCACTTGAAAAGCATCTGTGCACATATAAGTAAGACAGCTGCACATCATGCAGCTGACCACCAGGAGAGGCAGAAAAAGAAAGGTTAAATTAGAAAACAAGTAGAAGGCTTTGTCTCCAGATGGCAGTTTTCATACTACCTACAAACCCTTTTGGGCAGTATCCTAGATGAATTCCAAACTCTTTTGAAATTAATTAGTTTAATCAGTCTCCAAAATTACCTGTGGTAGGGTGACAAAAATCATACACTAGCCAAATGGCAAATAAAGTAGGATAGATTACATACAACTGAAGAAAATTCTAGACAAGAGACAAGCAGGACTTTAAACTGAAGGGTCTATTATCACAAATTTCTCTGTGGTTTTTTACTCCTCAGTTCTTGTGACAATTTTGGATGAAATAATTCTCCTACATAAGCAATGTTTATGTAGCAATAATAACTCAGTATTTTAGACAAGAAATCTGACAAGGGGCTGAGAGTGAAAATATGAAAAATCATTGTTCTCTTCAAAATGGAACTCTGACAACAAAAAAAAGGGTACCTTTACTTTTCTTAATGGAATTATTTGTCATTTTGAAAAAGATATTGTCATAAATTGAAATACAGGGAAAAATTTGTATGCTCTAATATTTAATTATGAAGGAGTGAGTATTCAATGATCGAATAAGGAAGATATCCATTCACAATGAAAAAGCTCAACAGATTAACCATTTAAATAACTGTATTTCAGAACTTTATGAATTTATAAAAACGAGTTTAAATCTTTCTGGAAGATGATGCTTTCATGCCTAGTTCTCAACAGCCTGTCTTTTAGGCTAAAAGCTAAACAGACTTTTTAGTGACATTTAACTATTTTAGCCTCTAGGAACAAAATCAAACCAGGTCAAGTATAGAGGGGTGTGTGTACAACAGGGCAATAACAAGAACTTTAGGCATACTTTTACAAATGAAGGAGGCTTTTTAGTTTAGTTCAAAGGTTGTTTTGACCCTAAGCTTGTTTGAATTTTGTGACTTTCAGATAGTTTATCTATCTTTCACTGAGGTTGGCTTTGCTGTTCTATCACCACTTATTAAAGAAACAGAAGCAGCTGATTGCTGAGGTGCTTTTTTTTTGCTGATTTGGAAAACATATAACATTTCTCTGGTCATTTTATTTTTCCCATGAAAAAAAAGATGTAATTTGTAACCTTTATGCTTTCGGTCTGGAATTCCATCTAAAATGTACAATTAATCACATCTGTATGGTAGCACTGATGTCCCCTTTGAAAGTGTGTAGTTGTTATGAACAAGATGAAGTTTGAAATGTATTTTCTGCAAAAAATAAATAGTAAATAGCTGCAATATATTTTGTACTGTAGCACATATATTTTTTGCTTATGACTCAAAACTGTAATGACTAAAATATCAAGGTTTCTATGAAAATAATGCAGCAAGATGGTGATTTTAAAATAAAGTTAAAATCCATTCAAATTATTCTGAAATTACTTCTTCAGATCTTGGGAGAAACCTCTATAGATCTTCCTATCAACAGCATAATTTTCTGCATGAGTGACACCTGACCTCATCTTTGCACACAGGATTTTGCATTCTCCTAATGCTTCTTTGTCTGAGTCACCATGAAAAGACCATTTGGAGAGTAAAAATGAATACAGTGTTTAATTCATGTACTTTCATTCACATATGTTCATTTCACAATGTAAGCCACAACCATGGTGTTTTGGTATAATAAGCTCTGAGAGTCCTTATTTTCCTTATTCCAAAAATAGTTTCTCCCTCTCAAACGAACTGATATTGATCTCTGATTAAATTGGTGGTATTTTTCTTGGGAGAAATTTTCAGTAAAAATCTCTGCAAGATATTTCTCTCATGACCAGTTTTAAATTTCAGAGTGATATATGATGTATATTCATCATATACAAGTTTATGTATATTTACCTTCCTTTTATCAGTAGTCAGGAAGCATTAACAGAGTTTAAATGAAAGTTAGAGCTAACAAAGAAATACGTATTTACTTATTTTTGTAGATAGAAGATGGGAGTAGACCTCAAACTTTTCCAGTTTTGGAGGATTTTCTTTTTATTTTTAATACATCAAGAAAAAGAATAAGAAATGCTTTGGAAACTAACAAATAAAAAATCTGGATAATAATAATGGATTTTTTAACTCTTTTCTACTTCCAACTAATAATTTCCATACAATTCTTAAATTAAACAGCAACCTATCCAGACCTGAAGATAAAATTTCAATAAACAACATTAACAAAATTTCCAGGGTCTTCAGTCTCAGGTTAGGGACCATGAAAGGTTTCAGTCTCCATGAAAGGAGATCAGGTAGGTCAAGCAGGATCAGTCTTTCCTAACCCCACGTTGGCTGGGCCTGATTCCCTGGTTGTCCTGCGCGTGCTCTGTGATGGCACTCGGGATGATCTGCTCCATGACCTTCCCTGGCACCAAGGTCAGTCTAGTTCCCCGTAGTTCCCTGGATCCTCCTTTTGACCCTTCTTGTTGATGGGCATCACACTGGCCAACTTCCAGTCAACTGGGACCTCCCCATTTAACTAGGACTGCTGGTAAATTATTGAAAATCACTTGGTGAGTTCTTCCACCAGCTTTCTCAATACTCTTGGATGGATCCCATCCAGCCCTACATGCACACACACCCACCCACCCACACACACACATACACACAAACAGAGCACTTATTTAAAAGTTTATATAATCCTTGCTAATCTGATCCAAATTTAATTTGCATTTTTAGAAGGTTATTGCAAATACAACCATTGTTCAAGGCTCAGGAAACACAAAAGTCAACACCTTTTAAGTATATATTCTCATTTATTTGACTTTGTTTTGAGCACACTGTCTGAGAGAATGAAAATGCATAGCACCTGCCCAAGACAATGAAAGGCAAAACTCCTAAACCAACCCTCACCTTGATATTGAACAAATGATAGGCTTTTTTACGTTCTTATTCATGCACCGCAAACATATTGTAACAGCAGCAATTGACATGTTTCTGCTGTATGGATGTTTTGCAAGTGGAATTCAGATTATGTCTATATGCATGAGTTTGAACGTCCAAAAAAAAAAAAAAATAGGCAAATACAGAAGTTAAGAGTTGGCAGTTCTACAGGAAAGTTTGTTGCTTTGAAAGAGAATAAGTAGGCATAAATTACAGCAGTAGTACTAACAGGTGAGATAAGCATCACCTTAAAACTCAGTTGGGCCTTCCTCAGTTACCTGAAAACACCCTATATTGATTCATCTCATTTAATGAAATAGTACTACATAAATTTGAAATTTAGTCAGAAATGTACCTGATTTAGAAATTCCATTGACAAAATATCTTTACTCATGGTACATGTGCAGTGCATTACTTTCCAACTTTGTATGTCTTTTTCAGCTTCAGAAGTGTTATCTTGACTTTTCCAACTCAAGTTGTATTTAGATATAAACCCCACATAAACACCACCTCACTGCTGCTTTCTCATGTCACATCTCCCCATTTCTCTAGGAACAGTGTAGGTACAATTCATGAGGTACACAGAGGAGTGGCAACAGCAGATAATGTTGAGGAACCTGATAAATGAAAAATGGTTTTTAGTTGGAAATCACTGCTTTATATCAGATCAAATCTTTGTACAACTGCAAAGTGGCAGGCTAGATTTGATATTTTTCGCATTACAGAAAATAGCTCATTAATACCTTTCTTTTCTTCATCTAAGAAGATGGATTTTCATAGGAAAAAAGTCAAATATTCAAAATAATTTGCATGTTTAAAAATTTTCAATATTATATGTAAATATTTTCTCATAAAATAGGAATGTAGAAATTATTTTTCATACAAATTTTGAATAAGCCCATAAGTAAGATATATCCTGTAGGATATATCCTAAAAGATATTTACTCAACCTGCATTGGAATTACTGATACCTCTGGCTGAACACTTTCTGTGTAAAGGACCTATTTTCATATTTTCATACTATATTTTCATACTTATATGATGTAACATTTTATTTTAAATTTGCTTGGTTAAAAAACTTACATTGAAAGCAAATGTAAGACATTAAAGTTTGCACCTGATCTAGAAAATGCACTGCTTGCAGGTGAGAAAATTATTTTCCTGTGATAAAGAAGCTGACACTCATTAAGAAATTGCTTTAATTGAGTTATAAAACCAGCTGCTCTTTCGACTGTAATTTTCTCAATGAATGCTACGTCCTCTTGCCAGCTACCATTGACAGCACTAGCTGCATTGTCAAAGTGAAAATCTTTCTGCCTTCCTAACCATCTGGGTCTTCTGGTCCACATGGCTTTCCACTGTTCTATGTTTCACTGTCTAAATGTAAAATAAGCAAAATGGCAACATAGCAAAATCCTCTTTCATGCAAAAATAAATCAGTCCTGAGTTCTGTAAACACAAAAAATCTATCCAACACGGATTTTCAGGGATTTGCCAGTAGTTCAGCAGTAAGATAATGACATTCAAGGAGCTTTTTCACCATTTCCTCCAACTTATAGATGCAAACACCCCAACCCCATTTTTTTCATCTCTACTTTTTCTGAGAAATCCTACATTTCATGTAAATAATAAAAATTACAGAAAAGAGATCTTCCTTTCAGATGGGTTTAATTCGAAACCTATTATCTTTTAAACTACGTTGTTAAATTTGGTAGGTAAGTTCTTTTTCATGCATTTTAAGATTTTTGTAGAGTTTATTTAGTGTCAGAATGAATGAAAGTTAAATTTATGTAAGCATTCATTCACTTTTTCCCCCTGTACTTCAATGGGTAATAAAAAAGCACTAGCTGAGGCTTGATTTCCGTAGTTACACTGGCTTTGCCCTGCCACGGTTCCATTTACTTTAGTAAACTTACATTTAATTTGCACTAGTGTAATGGAATTAGTCTTGTGCAGTCCTTTTCCAAATCTGTATATGAGGCAACTAAGCGTTGCCTCATAAAGCTTAGTGTAGTAGGAAGTATGCATTCTTTCACTGTGACATTTTAAAAATTTTATTCAAAGCATGGGAAAAAAAGAAATATATCTTTGGCAAAAACAGTCTCCCACTTGGAATTTATGTTCCATTACCCAAGTCTGAAGTGTCCAGGAACTGTAATGTATATACTATTTACCCAGCTGGTTTTTGTTTGGGTACTTACATTGGCAGCCTCAGCAGCAGGAACGAGATGAGACTCACCACCTGTAGCAGTCACAGAGGAAAAAGTTGCTGTCATCATCTTCATTAACTTGGGAACCTGTCATGGGACATATGTTATTCTGAAAAAGGTTAGATACTCAAAGTGTTATTCATACCAGTGTATAAGAAATCTTGAGATATACCTTATGTCTGTTTTACAAGTCAGTACAATCTAAAAATAACTTTAACAGATGTAAAAACCAAATTCAAATCCATTAAAATTCTGCAATTAAAAATATAAAGATGAATTACTAAAAATCCCTATGTGTTTTCTTTAATTCTGCTACTTTAATAGCAGCTTTTTAATAGATTTTTTTTTTCCATGTAAGCAGAATCTGTGATTCAGAAGTGGTCTAGTTCTATACCTACATGTTCAAAGATCCTGCAAATTAGTCAGAATATAAAATGGATCTGGAGTGTTCTCATCTATTATAGGTATGAACTATTGAGACATTTTGGAAAGCTACATGGGACTTGAAGAGAAGAGGCAGTGGAGCAGAAGGCTTTCCTCCTGAAGTCTTCCAAACATTTCCACTTTAGGGTTAAAGTACAAAACAAGTTACTTGATCTGCCTTTTGAAAGTATTGCTCTATTATCTTGGAAAAAATCTGTTTTCCTAGAAGGAAAAAAGAAAAAGTAAAGAAGTGTCCAAAATAACATTCACATTCTCTTTGTCTTCATATCCCATCTGACTCCAGCATGTCTGGTCCTTTGAAAGACTGACCAAATTTAACTGCTTCAAACAATGAGTGTTTCCTACTAGACTAATGAAAATTAAATCAATATGGTTCTTGGTTATAATGCTCAAAAATATAACTTAGGATCTAGGCTCCACAGAGAAGAATGCATTTCAGTTGTAGTTCTATTTATGCTCATCCCTGTGTTGTGGGAACTATTTTTTTTTTATAATTTCCGTGTTTTCCAGTCTTTACACCTTAAAATAAATGATGATGATGATGATGATGATAATAATTCCACCAAAAATCATGAAACATACTCTCCAACCAGTTTATTAGGTTAGAAAGACAACAATACTTTATTACAGGGCTGGTTACATGGAATATTGTTCCATCTAATACGCACACCCAGCAGCCTAACAGACCAAGTTATATTCATGAAGCTAGTACAGCTTCACTATGTTTTTGTTACATATCCATTACAATTCCTGAATACATGCATATATGTTAATTATTCTTGTGGACTTGTTTCAATACGGTTTCAGATCTTTCAATTAATCTTTTCTTCTTGAGAGTTTCTCAAGTGTGTGGTCAGGTCATAATGCACTTCTCTTATTCTTTGCTCTTATCCTTGCTCTCAAAACTAAGACTTCTGCTAGTACACGTTAATTGCTGATATAAGGATGAAGCACTATTGAGCTAAAGTTAAAAAAAATTTCAGACATATTCCCTCACTGCTGTATACACTCCTTTTTAAAGAAATATAACTTGTTCAGTAACAACACCACCACCACCACAACAACAATAATGAAAATTAGACAGTTGTAATGAGGCACTGATTGTTTTATTTTGATTTGATTTCTTTTGGTTTTTGTAAATAAGATCACGGTTCCTGAACTTAAGAAAAGTCTGTGTTGAAAGTACATATATTGTCCCCCGTGGAACTGCACGGGTCTTGACAGAATGCCTGTGGATTAGTCTGCTTTATGTGAACAAGGGAAAAACTCAATTTCCCACATTTGGGCCTGTATTTTTGCCACATTATGATTCCATGATTCCAGCTTGGGACAAAGCCCTCCTCAGCCTGTAGTTTCCCTGAAGCAAAAGCAAGATGTGCATCAGATGCAAAGCTTGACTTACACAGTCTGTTCGATCTGAAAAAGGAACCAGCGTCCTAAGATCTCCTACAGCATTCCCCATCCCTCAGACAGACAAAAGTATGCTGTCTCTGGTTTCAAACTGAATTTGTCAGCAATGCTGCTCTGCTAGTTTCACTTACACAAGTTTACTGATCTGAATGTCCTGTAAATTTAAGAATGAAACATCTTGACATTGAAAGAGGACATGTATTTATAAATAACTTAGCAGTTTTGCAGCATAATCATAGTATGATGTAATACACTATATTATATAGTATAGAATATAATGGAGGAAGAGAGGGGAGTGAAGTGGAAAGAAAGGGAGAAGAGGGGACAATCTTTCTTCTCTCTCTTCCTCCTGTTCTCTTTCTTCAGGGAGCGTAGAAAGGATGTATGTTTCTATTAGGTCTGACTCCTGCAGTGCTCTTACACAGAGACCACTGATGGCACTATGAGATCTAGATTTCAGCTTTCACCTGAAGTGCTGTGACTTGCATCTCTCTCTGGATAGAACTGAGTGAGTTAAGTAGCCTTAAGCACTGTGTTCACATCTGTTTCACACCACAAAAATAAAACAGTGAAGCAGTCTTTTCCTGAAACAGAGGGTAATATATAATTGTCTTAGTTTGCTGATATGTAAGAATGATGATACCATATGTGTGTCCAAATGCTGACAAACTGAATCCTTAAATTCTAATGTTAGCTTAACTCCACCCATTTCATATAATTACTTCAATGTTCATTGTGCCAAAAATCATGTATGTGAGAAAGACTGTAGTCTGGTAGTTAGGATATTCATAAAAGAATTGAATCATCTGCTTTTAATTCGTGTTTCTGTTAACTGCTATTTATTCATCTGAATAAACACAGTATTAAGATCAGAGGGTGCATGACATGGATTCTGGACCGACTAGAGTGAACTCTTTGGAAGTAGGGGTCTTCTTTAAAGAAGATTTAGAGAGGTGGAATATGGATCAGTAGAGTTCTGCTGAGTGCCAAATGCACTGGGATATTGTGTAGTAGGATGCTCCTCTAGCAGTTCCACAAGTCTAGTGAGGAAAGGGAAGAAAATGGTCTCTAAATATTGTGAATACTTTTATAGTTTAATGATGGTTAAATCAATGTTGAGTGGTAAATTAATTTTTAATGTTTTGTTAATTATGTGCAGGATTTCTGCTTTCCAGAGATCTAAATTTAACTAATTTCCTGGATATTGCCATATTCCTGTCATTCCTAAATACTAATTTAATTATTTAAAGTTAGAGAGCACACTGCTTTTCAGTTCAGCATCTGGTTCTTTTATCTTCTTTTTTTGTGAGAAAATTCTTTAAATTTATTCTGGAGGAATAATAAAAACAATAAACACAGTAAAATTCAGGGTTACTATTTTCTTCACAAACTTTGTCAGTGAAGTCTGGACAGTTGAGAGGGATGTATGATTTGAAGTATATGCACCCCACTGGTGACTCACAAAGGATGTGCAAGAGCTTTTATTGATTACAGTGTCTGAATAATTTGAAGATAGCATGCTGATAATACTGAAAAGAAATATAGTCTATATTAAAAAGCTATCATCCTGTCTAGCCACTGCCCTATATAATTTCAAATTAATACCTTCTCAAACAAGGACCGAAATTCACTTTTGACATTCATCTCTGCCAAACTGAAAGAAGTCTCACAATTCTTTTACAGTGCTTGTTGCTATCACTAACATCACTTTGTCAGTGAAGATGGTGAGGCTCTCTAAATGAGTGTAGATGTTGCTGTTGTGATCTTAACCATCAAGGGGAAAGTACACAGCCATACGTTTAGATCTTGGTGATAATTTATAATTTATAATTCACATTCTATATTTACTTAATAAAAATCAAAGCATGGAGTGCTTAATAATGAACAACCAAACCTTATTTTAAAAGTTTAAAGTGCATTTAACTTGTGGCAATGTGGACTTGCTGTTGTGAGGCAGTAAATATTTTATTTTTCTATGGCACCTTACAGGAGAAATAGAAAATGGGCTACAAGTTACAAATATGTATTCCTAGGCTGTGAAGTTGTAGATGGACTTGCATCCTTGAATGAATTATTATAACATTGGCAGCCCCTGCAAACTGAAAGACTAAAGACCTTAATTTAGTACCATTATTTGTTGTTACAATCATAAATTTAATATCATGAAATTAAGTCTAACCCACATTATACATTTGACACATGTTGCCAAAAGGAAGGAAACTGGGAGGTAGGAACTGCTTTCCAACTCTTTCATCTGACAGTATAAAAATTTACCATCTGAGCTGGTTTGCTGGCACAGAATACAGAGAAGAATACAATGTTAAAAGTCTGTAAAAAACACTGTTTTCTCTGAACTGGCATTTTTTAGTAATTGCTGTAAAAACATTAGAAAAGCTCTGCAGCTAATTCTGACCAGATATGTGAAATGGCAGATACCAGTATTTTTGAGCTCATAGTCTCATCAAATCTCTTTCAAACAAGTAATTTTTTTTATCTTCATTAGTTTAAAGAAATTTGCCAGAAAAAAAACCAAGCCTATCCTATCTTTTTGGGTCTTATGTCAGTACAAATTTCTACAATCAAAACTTTGGCTTTGAGTTTTGAGATACAATAAAAACTTCTACTGGAGAAAAATTATAGAGACCTTGTCAAAATATAATTTAGTGAGTAGACTGCAAAATTCACTGCAGCCTCTTCAACACAGTACACAGACATTGAATTAACATGTTCTTCAGAAGAAGAGACTGAGAATACTCAATAACCTGAAATAGCAAATCCAGTGCGGAACTACTTGAATGTGTGGCAGGCCATTCTCAAAATTTTTTCTTTAAAAGGAAAACGTGACCTAGAAGCTTGGTCATGCAAGAAATTTTAATAAATTATGGTCACATCAGGAGCTGTTAAGTGACCTGAAAAATCAAAAAGGTATGATACAGAAGTGGAAATTAGGCAAATTGACCAGGGAATAGAATAATTGCACAGAGACAAAACCAGAAATCCTGAAATGCAATGTAAGCTTCAAATACTAGAGTACAAAATAACCAGGAAAAAATTCTACTTACATGTTAAAAGGAAGATAAAAGCAAAGGGATATAAAAGTTTGTTAATTACTGTGACTGTTACATAACAACAAATTATAAAAAATGTTTGAAATTTTCAAAATCTTCAGGCTTCAGCCTTTACAGCAAAGAGAAAGTGACAGTCAAGAAATGAACAAGAAAGAACAGCGGAAGTAACAGACCAGTTGGCATTACTTTCTCTTCTACAACGTTTCTGTAACAAGTTATTTAACAATTTGCAATTAAAAAGCCCATAATGAAGTAGTAACAGTATAACACAGTCAATACACACTTTTCAAGAGTGTACAGAGTGAAACTCACTACTTCAACCCTATCATTGACCTGGTGTAAAGGATAGTCCAGATTTGAACTAAATCTAAAATAGCTTTTGTTGTTAAGTATTTTAGAAACACACCAAAGAAGTATTAGCTAGATGTAGAAATCATTAGCAAGCAGACAAATACAAGAAAATTGAGTTTCAAAGGACAGTTAAGTCTGTGGTTCAAAAGCACAGTGGAGGGATAATGCAAAGTGCAGATATATTTTAGGTTGTGCTCAGGTTTCATTTTTTGTAAATGACCCAGTTATTGAAGCAGACAGAAAAATTACAGCTTTGTGCACTGGACTAGACTGGTTTCAGAAGCAGTGCAAGATATTTCGAGGACAGGATCATAATATGACCTTTTCAAATTTAGACATCAAATAAAAACCAATATACAACATAAAGCAGAATTTAAAGAGCTATATTTAGGAACATGAACTTGATTCAGCTAAAGGAGGGAAAATATCTACCTAAGTACCAATAAAACAAAAAACACAGCAATGTGATACATGAAATCAACTACATAATGCTACTGGAGGACATGTACGTGCAGACAGAGGTCTGCAAGTTTCCTCAGGCATGGTTATCCACATCAGGTATAGCTGGAATATGGTGTCTAGTTTTGACCATTACAGTTCAAAGATGTTTTTAAAAGTGGGAAATATTCGAGAGAAAAGCCAAAAATCTTGAACGGTGTGAGTCAGTAAAAATGTTGGAATAAAGGCAACATTTCAATTTAGAGAAGGAAATAGAGAAGACATTTCTTTTAAAGAGCTCTCACGTAAGGCTGGTGAGAAGGTGTTTTTGTGGCCTTTGTGGGATGCAGGGGCCACTTTTAACTTTCTGAGACTTCTTTTATTGAAAATTATTTTTGTAAGAAAGTGAGATAAGCATGTGCTAAGGAATACCTAAATAGTGTTAGTATTCAGACCCATATTGATGACACTTAAACAAACTCAGCGCACTTAAACTGGATGATAGTTTAATGTTCTTTACAGTCCTATCATATGAATTAATAGTGTCCTGAGAACAGTAAGGGTAACAGATAAGAATAGGAAAAGAAGCTCAAGAAGGAAGAGAAAAGAAAATATTTTACCATTTTTTACTGCACTGAACCGCATCCATTAAGTGTTGGCAACGAACTGGATAACAAATAATTTTATGTGAATACTTGTCTCATTTTAAATGGAAGGACAGAGACAAAATTCAGGGCACAGACAAAATTCAGGTCATAGACAAAATTCACTAATACAGAATCATTGGCAAAATAATGGTGTTTTATTTGTTCCTACATCTGGCTACTGTGAAAATAGAAAGTGCTTTGAGTTGTTAATTAAACTGTTATACTAAACACAAAGTTTAATTACTCATACAATGCATCTTTAATTTTGTTTGGGTTTTTTTTGTTTGGGGTTTTTTTTTTTTTTTGCATTTCAGTCCCTGAAGTGTTTTATTTAAAATCTTTTGGACTGCATATAATTGTCCCTTAAAACGTGTAACTAAAATACTACTAAGGGCAACCACAGTTTCCCCAAATTTATGTTATATAAGAAAAGTATAAGAGAATAATGATGGAGTAGATTCATAACCCTTTTTTTTTTCATGGGAAGTATGAACTAAAACAAAGAAGTCTGTTTATAACTTAAAACCATGCTGCAGCTGAAAGATTTTACCGCATTTTCTTTTCTCTCCCCATCTGTCTATTCTCAGTTGTCTGTGCATCTTCCAGTAATCTTGGAGCCACAGAGCAAGACAGATCATCTTTCTGATGTGATTGAGAATAGTTTTTTTCTTCTAACACTCACAGTGTGAGTATTCTTCCTCTTCTTCCTCTCCCTGAAATCAAGCTGTACTGAGAAAAGGATGCAAATAAGAGTAGAACTGTCACTTTTAAGAGCAGCTGAATTTTATATCAGTTTAAAACACCATCCTAATTCTACTCTTAATTTTTCTTGCAAAACTACAACAGTTCTTTTGCTGCAATAGCCCTATATATAATCTCAGTGGAATCAGTTCTAACTGATCTCAGAGGAGCTTGACTGGTCCTAGTAACTTCATCACTAAATTACCAGTCATTACTCCTTCAAACCTATGGTTATGTTCCTTAGAGGTCAAGATCCTAATAGGTTGTATCTGTACATCGGTGCCTCTACGTCCCTAAATTATACAAGATAACATTCCACTAGTTGGAGTAAAATGTCACAGTGCAGATAGCCTGCTTAAACACACTCAAACATTCATAAGTCTATATATTCCTATTCACCTGACCTGAAAACCGCATTAAGACTTCCTCATTCTGAGCCAGTTTTATAGTCAGAGAGAAAACACTGGCAAGTAAGAATATTTGGCTGATCATAGACACTCACTTCCTGGACATGTTCTACAAGATTTTTCTGGAAACTGGCTGGCAGTTCAAGAATGATGTCATCTGTGTTTCATGTATCTTAGTCTATTGCACAGGGAGACTTTCATGTTCTTGATGCCAAATCTTGCAAATGTTCAGTCATACATTTCACTTCAGCATGAAGCAACCAAAAACATCAGATGAAAGTGTCTATTCATCAGAATGGAAATATTCACACCTCAATAAAGAGCCAAGAAGAGGTCTGGTATTGGAGCAACATATGAAGAAACTGCACGTTATGACAAATATTCACCAATGGTTTGATCACTTCTTACTGTCTTTTGGCATGTAAGTTTGTGAATGGAACAAGAAATACCCATTATGGAATTGTCTCCAGCTAGTTCTACATTTACCATTCCTAAGCAACTTCATAAACTAGGCTTGAATGACATGTTACAGCTACATCTCTGATAAGTCATTTTATTAAATCACAACCATGCCTGTAGCATTCCAGGAATTTATACAGACTATATTGCTTCCTTTTGGAAATGAATCCTTATGATCAATATAAAATAATATATATGCATGATGCAAATGCCCGGTGCATGCCTTCTGTTGTATTTTTAAACAGTTTTGTTAGTAGAAATTCCTTTGCAAAGAAAACTTGCCCACGTTAGAATATTTTGAATTATTTTTATGCCTATTCTTTCATGTTATACTTTATTATTGCTGGTTTAGTTTTTATTTAATGTATCTGCAGATGGAGATAATATTGCAGAGGTATAGTCAACTGTATGTATGTCAGGGACACTCAGCTGGGCAAATGAGACATCTGAAAACTCAGGTCCACACCACTGTGAAAAATTCACTGAGATTATACCTTCAACATGGATATTGCAGAGGGAACTGAAAATCTATAAGAAAACATAGATGATTCAAAACATGAAATGTCTCTGCTATAAAGAGAAACTGAATAAGATTCTTCAAAAGCCTTGGGAAGCAGAGACAAGTCTATGCAAGACATTATGCGTGGCAGATACAGATAAGATATAGTGTAAGTTAACACCTCTTTTGAACACAAAAAGAAAAACAAGAGCTGTGGAGATGGCTATTTTTCTTTAAGACGAAGAGAAGGGGTCTAGTCTGAGGCAGGGAGACTATGATTACAGAGTTGTTGCAGCAGTAGGAATCTTTTTAATTCTAAGCATCTGTGTTTGATTACAAGTATCTGTGTTATCTTCTCTCTGGTACACTTATACAATTACTATCGATTTTAACAAACAAAAGAAACTCAAGAAAATACTAATCTTGTCTCAGAAAAGAAAATGTTTAGAACATGGTTACTTACTGGGTTTGCTGGGGGGGTTGTTTGTTTGGTTTGGTTTGTTGTTTGTTGTTTTGCTTTTTTTCCCTAAAAGAGAACAAAAAGTTCTTCACTGGAAAATTAACAAGTTAGAGCACCCAGGTGATCCTGCTGCCAATACATATTGCGCAGTGTAGAGGATAGTAAAAGTTGGAAGGGTCCCACAACAATTATCCAATCCAACCACCTGACCACTTCATGACTGAATGAAAATTAAAGCATATTATTAAGAAAGTTGTCCAAATATCTTTTAAACACTGACAAGCTTGGTGCATCAATCACCTCTCTAGGTAAATAAATGATTCCTAATGACAAGTCCAAACTTCCCCTGCTGCAGCTTTGAACCACTCCCACAACTTCCATCATTTGATACCTGGGAAAAGTGACGTCTCCTTCTCAGAAAGCTGTAGAGATCAATGAGGTCATTCCTCAGCCTCCTTTTCTGCAAAATAGACAAGCCCTAAATTCTCAGCTGCTCCTCACTGGACATTTTCTCCAGCCCCTTCACCAGCTTTGTTGCTCACCTCTGGACACAATAGAGGACCATCACACCCTTAAATTGTGGGGCCCAGAACAGCACACAGTGCTCAGGGTGAGGCTGCATCAACACTGAGAATTGCAGGATAATCACTTTTGCCTGGCTGGCCATGCCGCGCTTGCATGGATGCACTCCAGGATGCGGCTTGGTGCCTGGGCTGCCAGAGCCCGCTGCTGACTCACGGCAAGCCTGCTGCTGACCAGCACCCCCTGATTCCTTTCTGCAGGGCTACTCTCCAATCACTCCTCTCCCAGCTGCAGAATCTGGCATTTGTTGTTTTTAAATAGCATGCCACTAATTATTGCTAAGTCATCAAACTAAAAGGAAAGCCTAGCCTTCATTAGCTTTCCACCATATTCATTCCCTCACTAAAAAATAGGGTAGCACAATTGAATGCATAATAATGATTTCAGAGGTAATTTTAGAAAATGAAATAGTTTTAAGTTATATACTGTGATAATTTAGTACTAGATCATTAACATGATGAAATAAAGTACAGAGCTTGAGATGCTCACAGGACTGTTTGTAGCCAGATGCAGATTTTTCTTCACAAATCCTAAGCAGCAATAGCTGGAAAGTCAGGAGCACCCCTAGAGCAGAAGTACAGTCTGAAGTGCTCCAGAAAATGCCTTCCTCTTGTGGAAATTATCTTCTTACCACCATAAAAAAATTAAAAGGAGAGTTTTTCAGACATTTTTGTCTTCCGTAGACACACTTTGGATATTTCTGAAGCTGCCAAATTTCAGAAAGTGGCAGAAGCTGGATGTACAGTGTGTTACAAGACATCCTGGATAGCACCTCATAGGGTAAGGAATAAGGGAAGATTTTATTTAACAAATGTGTTTAGCTCATGTTGAAAGAAACTGAAAGGATTTTCTTTCTTGCAGCATCACAGAGCATCATCTTATGCAAATAGTCATTGCAAATATATGCTTTACACAAAAATACATTTTAATGGTTAAAATTATAAAATCTATGAAAATTTTCCCTGTTTTGAAGACAAAATGCCACATCCCAGAAGGTAAAAGATCAGCATTTCTAAGCTGAAGGGTCACTTTTAAGTGAAGGTGGCAACTCTCTTCTAGTTGTTGTATACAATAGTGATTTATTGAATTTTTGGTGGTTCCCTGGTCTAATATTCTACAGGAGAAGATCTCCTATCTAAGAATATACTAATCAATTATATGGTGACATATAACTTGTACTGAATTCTGATCTAGCTATGCCAACACTTTATTTTACTTTTAAATGTGTAAGAAAAACAACTTTTATTTATATAAAAATAAATTATGCAACTTGTAATTAAGTTTTATCAAAAAATATTATTTTCAAGGTTTATATATTTTGCATTTATTATTAAGTTAGTATTAATCACAGAATTAACTAGCTTGGAAAATACCTCAGATCATTGAGTCCAACCTATGACCTAACACCACCTTTTCAACTAGACCATGGTACTAAGTACCACATCCAGCCTTTCCTTAAGGCAGATGCTTGAAGTATATACTGTTAGACAACCTAGATTCATTTACATGCACTTAGATTTTGATGTCCTAATTGTCTGAACTAGAGTTATGAAATGAGAGAGAAGATGAATCTATAGAAAACTACATTATTCCTGGTAAATCTGATCATGAATACTTGCCTGCTACTGTGTTCTGCTTTTTCTAAAACTGTTACTGTCAAAAGCATTTCTATGTTGAATGCATGCAACTTGAAGCTGCTTCTGCCTGTTCTTGTTCTTTTAAGTTACATGCTTAGTTTATTGCTATTTATGGTGAAATTATGCACGCATAAGTCTAAAGAATGCATGCTTTAGATTGCAAGAACATTATGCAAATATATGAATTCACTGCTATTAATGCTGTTATGGTCTCAAAATACTTACATATTACAGGGTCTACTATATTTTGATTTGCATTTGAAATACAACCTTTTATTAAACTGCAATAAAATTGAGAAAGGGAGGGAGAAATATTATAGAGGCAAAATTAACCATGTTGTAAAACATAAATAATATCCTAAATGAGAGACCAAGTCTAATGACTTTTTAACCCATATATTTGATATTTATGAAATGCACACCTTCCACTTCTTAAACCTTTGATAGTTTGCAATAACTAAGATACTTCATTTTCTTAAGAGAATACATTTTTTAAAAATGTTATTGAACAGTATTTCTCTGCCTTTTAATTTCATTCACCCTATGTTCCCTAATATTTTTTTATCAGACAGCATTGAAATGAAATGACAAAGTATATCATATCTTAGGGATAAAATATTGTATTTTTATAGTATATCAGAAACACTATACAAGTTTTACGTGGTAGAAGGGTGTGAGAATTAGTGATGGAAAAGCACTTCTACACCAAATGCAACAAGAGGTTAGGGTCATGGTTCACCCTGTTGGTGGGAAAGAAAATAATATTTCTCAAACAAAGGTTTCAAGTTAAACTGATACACACTTTCACTGTAATTCCTAAAGAATTTGAATTTTGAAACCAGCAGGGGTTCATTTTATTCAGCAATCCTGTGTAATGGGATATACTGGCCTTGGTTAAAGAACAGCAAAAATTTAAGACCCAGACTTATCCCTGACTATCATGTTGTCTCCAACCCTGACTCCAACCTTAATCCTGAACCCAGATGACATTGATTGAGAAGAATCTACCCCAAAAAAGAACTGCAGGTGCTTGAAGAGGCCTTTCCCATCCTTCTTGTCTGGACTCTCTCTGAATCATCTCATACAACAGGGGAACTTCCCTTTGCAGGACCACTAAATGAAAGCTCAAGACTCATCTGGGTTTCAAGTTCCAACTTGTTTTTTATGTCATGGCTGGATGGTGTACCTGCCAATGTATTCAGGAGAGGGGAGAGGTGACCCACAGAATTCACTCAAATCAAGTCCCTGAGAAAAAAACTTGGGGAAAAAGGGTGTGGTGAGCAAGAAGAATATGGAAGCAAAAGAGAGGAAAAGGATTACCAGTTCCATTCCTGATTCTTTGTGATTCTTTGGTCATCTGTGGCTGATGGGTACCTGTAGATATCTGGGCTATCTACCTGCTCCTCAACATTGACATCAGCAACAGAGCTCTCTGATTGATGAAGAGCTTCCAGGAAAGGAACCCTAGTAATGAGAAACGTCTCAGACTGCAAGATGAGATGGTGTTGTACAAATTCGAGTGGGTAGACATTTAGTTAAGTAATAAAAAATAGAAGAAAATAGAAGAAAATAGAAGAAAAGAGAAGAAAAAAGAAGAGAAGAGAAGAAAAGAAAAGAGAAGAGAATAAAAGAGAAGAAAAGAGAAGAGAAGAGAAGAGAAGAGAAGAGAAGAGAAGAGAAGAGAAGAGAAGAGAAGAGAAGAGAAGAGAAGNAGAAAAGAAAAGAAAAGAAAAGAAAAGAAAAGAAAAGAAAAGAAAAGAAAAGAAAAGAAAAGAAAAGAAAAGAAAAGAAAAGAAAAGAAAAGAAAAGAAAAGAAAAGAAAAGAAAAGAAAAGAAAAGAAAAGAAAAGAAAAGAAAAGAAAAGAAAAGAAAAGAAAAGAAAAGAAAAGAAAAGAAAAGAAAAGAAAAGAAAAGAAAAGAAAAGAAAAGAAAAGAAAAGAAAAGAAAAGAAAAGAAAAGAAAAGAAAAGAAAAGAAAAGAAAAGAAAAGAAAAGAAAAGAAAAGAAAAGAAAAGAAAAGAAAAGAAAAGAAAAGAAAAGAAAAGAAAAGAAAAGAAAAGAAAAGAAAAGAAAAGAAAAGAAAAGAAAAGAAAAGAAAAGAAAAGAAAAGAAAAGAAAAGAAAAGAAAAGAAAAGAAAAGAAAAGAAAAGAAAAGAAAAGAAAAGAAAAGAAAAGAAAAGAAAAGAAAAGAAAAGAAAAGAAAAGAAAAGAAAAGAAAAGAAAAGAAAAGAAAAGAAAAGAAAAGAAAAGAAAAGAAAAGAAAAGAAAAGAAAAGAAAAGAAAAGAAAAGAAAAGAAAAGAAAAGAAAAGAAAAGAAAAGAAAAGAAAAGAAAAGAAAAGAAAAGAAAAGAAAAGAAAAGAAAAGAAAAGAAAAGAAAAGAAAAGAAAAGAAAAGAAAAGAAAAGAAAAGAAAAGAAAAGAAAAGAAAAGAAAAGAAAAGAAAAGAAAAGAAAAGAAAAGAAAAGAAAAGAAAAGAAAAGAAAAGAAAAGAAAAGAAAAGAAAAGAAAAGAAAAGAAAAGAAAAGAAAAGAAAAGAAAAGAAAAGAAAAGAAAAGAAAAGAAAAGAAAAGAAAAGAAAAGAAAAGAAAAGAAAAGAAAAGAAAAGAAAAGAAAAGAAAAGAAAAGAAAAGAAAAGAAAAGAAAAGAAAAGAAAAGAAAAGAAAAGAAAAGAAAAGAAAAGAAAAGAAAAGAAAAGAAAAGAAAAGAAAAGAAAAGAAAAGAAAAGAAAAGAAAAGAAAAGAAAAGAAAAGAAAAGAAAAGAAAAGAAAAGAAAAGAAAAGAAAAGAAAAGAAAAGAAAAGAAAAGAAAAGAAAAGAAAAGAAAAGAAAAGGACACCCCTCTCCCACAGAAGATCTCTGTGGGATCTTCTGCACAGAGTAACACCCATGGGTATTGGAATATAAGCAGTCTGACTGTTTTTTTTTTCAAATAGCAACAAGTATTGTGAATCAATGGATTTTGTGGCTAACTTATTCATCTTTTTTTTTGGTTTTGCATTGTTATTTCTACTCAAGCAAATGATTCAATAAACTTTGCATTATCTGAATCTCCTGTAGCATTCCTGAAAGTTTGTACATGTTTCTTCTGTTTATCTGCTGTGGAGATAAGAAAGATAAACTGATTTTTAATCTCCGTGAGCTACAGAGTTATCAAAGTGAGCAATGTTTTCACTCTGGTTTTGTGAATGTATGGATTTCCTTTCTGGAGAAAGGCTGTTCTGTATTTTTAAAAACCTCTTGGTAAATTATTTATGAGCTGCTGAGCTTCTGTAGAACATTTAGAAATCTTGATGACATCCATTGTACTGATGACTGCTTCTTATCAAGCGCAAATTCAGGTCAAGAGTTACTTCAACATTAGGTAAAATATCCATTTCATTACAAAGTGCTATAATGTGTTTGATTGATTACAGCTAAAACCACTGTTTTCTTAAAGACAAAACTAAATCCACTAGATGTCAGATAGCTTTTAAAATATGTACTAAACAGAAATAGTCTATGAATTTAAAATGTGCTATTCTCACAATTTATTAAAATGTAGCTTCTGTGGGGCATCTTCTAACACTGGCTTTACAATGATAGCACACGAGACAGTAGTAGTATAGCTCTGCAGCAATATTATGGTTTTTTTAAGTAATTAAAACCACTGCAAAACTGAAGAGCAATTTTTCTATTGTACAACATAAACTATGTAACATAATTAGATAACTGAATTCGATTCCAGAGCACGTAGGTGAACTGATGGCCATGCAGCTGACTTGCTGTTGGCTAGGCAAGTATGTACCAAGAAAATCAAAAAGCAAACACCTTTAATGCAACATGTTTTCATCAGCACTGCTTTCTCATAAAGTAAAAACCCAAAAGTGTTCGCAATTATGAAGCTGAGGCCTAATTTACATCAAACTTTGAATCAGTCTCATTTCCTTTCAGAGAATTTAAGGTTGTACTGCATGTTCTACCAAATGTTCCAGGCAGACTTCATTTAGGGGAGGCAAGTCTGTCCTTCTTTGTCTAATTTGTCCTTAGGGTTCCTAAAACCAGATAAAAGAACAAAATTGGTGCACACAGGTTTGGAAAGTTCTGCGAGGTACACAGAATACGATGGTAAAGTACTAGAAATTAAACACTTAATACTAAGGGAAGAAGTAGAAAACACAACATAAAACACTTAATTTGCATTAGGAATCAAAACTTCCTAAGAAAATCAAGACAGAACTATTTGATATATCATCAGGTATCATTGGATATCGGATACAGTATCAGATATATGATATAATTTTTTTATAAATCTGAAATTTTTCATTTCAATACTAAACGTTTTGCATTAATTGAAAAAGATACAAAAAATAGAGCAGTTCAGCTGTATTAATATTTTCCTCTTCCCAAAAATCCTGCTTTGCCAAGGTAGACAAAGGTAAGTTGTTCAGTAAAACAAAAAATACTTAAGATCTCTTTGCATTCCTAAGTCTGGTGTTAAGGAGAAGCACTCAGTGCTTTCTAAAGCTCTCTATTAATCAGGAAGATCATTCAATTTTATTTCATTAAGAAGTCAGAGATTTATGCAGGTGGGATAGGCACATATCCTAATAAGGGAAAAGGAAGAGAGATCTCTCTTAGTTGCCATTCTTCAAGTAAATTCACAACTGTACATTCTAATCCTTAACTCTATTTGTAATTTATTATCAGTGATTGCATCACAGCAACTCTCCACACCCTTAAAAAAAAGGTATTACAAATATTATATATGTTAGGATGCCATGCATTCTGAAAATTGGTTTACATGTTCCCGATGATGTCAACAAGAAATCAAGATTGGAGCCTATTTTTCCCTTGGACTAAAAAAATATGTCTAACTTACATGCACTAATTTAAGATCAAGCCTTCTATTTAAAAATGGACTCTCTTTTTCCTCACTTCAGTCTGACCATCTCTATTCATATATGGGAATGCGTATATTTTGAAATGCATATAATGTAAGATTTTTCTTTTGATTTGATATCTCCATATTTTCTCTTATAAAAAAAGAATTTTAAATACATTTAAATATTAGTAAGGTCTGTACATAGTGTAATCATCTGACATATTTCTAGTGCATTAACTTACTCCAGTTTTCTCGGTTCCATTTTATAAAGGAAATCATGCTCACGACACAGAATGTGAACTTGATTAGTGTTCTGCAGAAATGTATTCACACAAATGCAGAATAACTGGAGTAGAAATACATTCATAATTAACACTTTTTCTTTTAATCATTTTCAAAGTAAAGTAAAACAGAAAAAAAAGGAAAAGAGATACTCGAATCTGCTATTATTCCATCAAATAAATACTGTTTATCCCATGTATTGTCTGTAACTAAAATAGTAACTGAAGTGTGTGTAGTCAGCATATTTTAATATACCAGGCAATCATTAATCTACAAGCAAACAAATACCATAGAGTAATATTTTCCTACAATAAATATTAAGGTATGCGTATCTAATCCAATATGTACATAGATATACTCAAGTACACACACACACACACACACACATTTTTATGCTGGTGCTACTATATCTGTTTTACTTTTATTCACTTTTTGCTAATATTCAGAGGGATATTATATGTTGTCCTCACTCGGAGGTCTCTTGTTCTTCTTTCATTTGAAGATGAGGAATTTTGTAATTATGATACCTTCTTTTATCTTTACTACTTTTGCAGTATATTGTGATTTAAGTAGATTAAAGTTTAGTATAACATAGAGAAAAACATGATATTTCTTATTAATTGATTTTGGAAGATTTTCTGGCCTGTGTCTGGTATTAAGTGAGCTGTAACCTCTATGGAGGTTTATTATGAAGAAGAAAATATGAAAAGAAAGCTACAGTTCAAATCATTGACCTTTCATGGTGTATTTATTTTTGTTAAAGCAAATCAGTTCCAATGACAGACCAGCATATTAGGAAACCAAATTTTAACATCAGAAGATCTTTGTTACTCGTCTGTCTGTATAGTATTCAATCCTCTTCCAAAAATAATGGATGTTGTTACTATGACACTTGACATTCAAAGAGTGGAGTCCTAATTTATACCATCCATTGTAGAAATGGCACTAGTAGGACCAGCAGCAGATCCTTCACATCTGTTTACAATAAACAGATATAAGTGCATCTTTGTTGCATCTTCTTCCAATACAGACATTCACACGGGGAAAATACATTAAGACATTTGTAATAAGTACCAAGTTTGTGTACTGCTTCTGATGTTTTCATATTCATTTTAAAAATATGTGTATATATGCTTCAAGCTGTATAAAAAAAACAGTTTTATTTTTGCTTAATAATGATGCTCAAGTTTTAAAGCAAACAGCTGGATACTGAAAATCAGAGGAGTGTTCTTCTTGGGAACATAATAAGCTACTGGGAAGATAATTCCCTACATGATTATTTTTGCAGACTTTCCACAAAGTAATACTCATCAACTGAAGCACTGACGGAATGGTTTAAGATAAAGAAAAATTAAATGAGTTTAAAGAACCTTTTGGAAGTTTAAACATTACTATAGTCCTGATGCAGGGGCTGAAGTTTTTAATTTCCTAGTTGTATATGCTGCAAAAGCAGAAAATGAAAATTAACTTCCCTTCTTTGCAAGGTAAAATGTAAAATCAGCATTATCTGTCATGAAAGAAATATGATTTCTTAGGCTTAATACTGAGCAGACTTGGCTGTGTTAGATTAACTGTTGGTATTCTGAAAATTTACTTAAAGAAAACACTATTACAGAACTGCAGTCAGTACGAGTTTTGCTTTGGTAAAGGCACTGGAACTGGAATTTTTATGAGATGTGTCTCTTTTTTTTTTTTTTTTTTTAATATAGATGCCATGTCATTGCCAAAACTTGAAATGCATGTTTCAAACACATTTTATATAATATTTTATATTACCTTTTAATAACTCTTATTTTACCTCAAAAGACTATTACTGTTCTTTCTTTTTTTAGTGTAATTTTACAAAATGCTTGATGATGTTAAAGGAAAACATGAATTTAGAGTTCTGTTTATTATAAAAGAGTCTGGACACTTTCAAACATATACGTAAACTACCCATGTGGTAGCTATAAAACCCATCTTTATTGTTACTGACTGAGTGATTATAGACAGTCATGTCAATGGTCATCATAATGTTTCACTAAATAACTTTGCCAGCTGTCAGTTATACTATTAAAGAGACAGTGGTGATTAAAAAAAAAAAAAAAAAAGGTTAAGTGATTTCGACAGACTGACAGGGTCTATCTTGCTACCAAACCAAAAAGGCTGCATTAATGGAAAAGTAGCAAGTACAGTTTTGACCAAATCATTAGTGTCAAAGCCTCCAGAAAGAGAGTAAAGCATGTTCATGTTGATAACAAGACCTTTCATGCCAGTCAGATTGAATAAGACTTCCTGTGTGGATCCACATTTATACTAAATGGTGTGTAGCTTCTTGGCTAGGCTTAAACTCAAGTGACATCAGACTCTTTATACCAGAGTAAGAATGTTTGTAAGAGAAATAATAGTTTAAAATCACATCTCACCAGAATAATTTAACTGACATAAGTCAGTATAAATTTCGCCTATATATGAAAAGTTAGGTAATTTTCCAGGTTTTGAGATTCCAAAAGCTTTAGCATGCTTGACAAAAATCTTCAATGGCACCAAGAAAGAAAAAGAGCATAAAATAAGTCATGAATGAAGTTCTGTATGTCATGTAGCATGAATGCAAAGATGCCTGATAGTTCAACTTTTTTCATAATAGTAAAATGTCAAATTGGCAAGATGTGATCTACTGTGTTAATTATTTATAATGTCTTTGGTTTTCATCACATTATCTTCTATGCCACACCCTTACCTCACACCCTTATCTTCCATGCCACAAATAAAACTATCCCATGGACTTCCCAAATCTGAAAAAAAAAGTAGGTAAATTTTCGTTTTACAGGGAACACAGGACAACGAGCAAGAGTCTGCCTAAATGGTTGGCTTCTCCAATCTGGATGAAACTACTGTTGACCCTAGATTAACAGTCCCACTGATGAGGTGCCTTTTTAAATGAAAGGTGAATATGATTGATTTGATTAGATAACCCCATAGCAATGCATTAGACTGATATGTCAGCAAATAGTACAATGATTATGATAACCTTGACCTGAATCTTCAATCAAAGAAAATTAAGAATAGTTTTTGGTGTCACTTTAAATATAGAAAATATATGTTCTTGATACTACAGGGACAGACAAAGACAAAACTATAGGAAGATGACAAGAGATGTGTGTGGTAATAAGAAACAGGTACCGAAATTGAATGCAACTTAAATCTTTTTCAAAAGGTGAATCTTTTCAATGTCTCTACCAGAGCTACAGAGGGAGCAATTAAATTATGTTTTTCTTATGTATAGATCTCCACATGCATATATACATACACACATATGTAGCATCACTCATTTTGTTTGACTGCTTCAGTGGTGCAGTTGCCAGAATAAGGACAAAGAGGGCTTCACAACGTATTCCTAGGTCTTTATTAAGTCTTCTAAGTTACTTCCCTTGCAACACCTGTTCATGATGTTTTGAAATGGATAATTGCTGTCACAGAATTCCACACATGAAAATTGCTATTTAAACCTCAGAAAGAAATGAGCTAGTAGAAAAACAAATAAACAGTTTGCTCAAAACAGCAAACTTAGATTTCAGAATACTATTGGATAAAGTTTATATGTGGATTCAAGCTGTGTTTTGGATTTAAAAAAGTAATAAAATAGAGATAAAATAGAATAGGATTGAGTAGGATAATTTTTCAGAACAGTATGGATGTAAGTATTGAAATGAATTTAAATTTATATTTAAATTTAAATTTAAGAAATGAAGTTTAAATTTAAAATACAAATTTATGGAGCATTGCATGTAGATCCTTACTTTTCATATCATTCTCAAGACTCAGATGATTTTGTATATCATTACATTACAGTTTTGTTGGAGGTTTTTCCACTGTTGGATATTTCTTGAGCTATTCTAACGACCGAAACTTTGATTCTCATGTTCTTATACTCAGGATAGTGTCCAGTAACTCTCTTAAGGTCTGAAAAGTTTGGAAGATTTTTAGTGTAGCTTAGAACTTTGAGAGACAGGTCTCTGAAGTAACTGCTCAAAGACTCTGAATGTACCTCTGGATTTCTCTAATATCTTTATAGAAGTACATACGCTAAGAAAGTCAAGATGCCATGGTTTCACATCTCAGAAAGAAATTGCCAAATAAAATGAGGATATGAAGATGTCTGGACAGCCATGGACTTAATTTATTTTCAACAGCTGTTATATATCCAGGATGCTCGCTTGTCTTTTTTTCACCCTACAGGGAGAATATAAAGATTTCATAACTTGGGAGTTTGGGTTGTTGGTCTTGGTGTTATGTTTTGTTTTGTTTTTGTGGGAAGAAGCAGTGGTGGTAGGGTTTTTTTTAGAGGGGTGAGTGGGTGTTTTTTTTTTTTTAATAGAACTAGTATTTCAGTTAAAGAAGTAAGCTTAAAGAGGTATACTGCTTTTAAAAGGCTTCAAGGCTTTCAGAAGTCCCAATCACTTCTCAGTTGTTTCATATTTCTGCTATTGGTCAAAGTCTGATCTGATCTGATCAAAAGCAGCAAATAAATCCAGCACAATCAGAAAGTGAATGGTTGCCTTCATATCTGCACAGTCATAGATGATGTAAATCTGAGTATTCTAGTTTCACACAAATGTATTTTCTGGTAAAGGAGGTTTCTTCCTTGCTGCCCAGACAAATGGTCACATTCTAGCACTCAAAAATGTTACCATTTGACAGCAACCAGCTCATTATTTAAGGACATATTAATTTGATTTTGAATGATAAGTCTTTCAGTTCAATGAATTTTTAACTTTCTGTTGTAAGACCAGTCAGTGTAAGAAACATACACCTGATCTCAGCCACCTGAAAGTCTAAGCTAGTCATTTGAGATGGGCTGAATCACATGCATTTGAGATTTGTCTCTTCATTGTCCATAGGGGGAATGTACTTATCTGCATTAGACTACTGTCCAATTTCTACCATCTGAAATTTGGTGAAATTATTGCCACATAAAGAAACTATCAGTACTTAGATAACCCAGTCTATTCTGGAGGTTAAGTGGAAATTTATACATCCAAGGTAAAAGTTTAGGGTTTTTTCTACGTGTGCCACCTAGTACAAACTTCCTCATGTCGTGATACTTCCATCGTGAGCTGCTCTAAAGAGCTGGCATGTTGATGCTTGGAAGAAAATACAAAGCGAGCAGGCAGATGGCCCTGAACCTTAAAAAAGCAACATCAGTTGATTCCTGACAGCAGGGAAGTAAAGATTTGGCAGCTTCTCCTACCTTCAGTTGCTGGTTTTATTCTCATTGTGTGGAAGTCGAAGTCTTTTGCTTGCCATGGGCTGATATCAGACAAGGTGCCATACTAGAACCAGTTATTCATATTTCATGTTTCATTAGATCTCCAAATATTGATGAACAGGAATTACACCTATTGCTGAGTGATTATAAGATTATAGAAGCCTGATTGATGTATATACTTGAATTTGCTGACCCCTGAAGTCAGTGCTCTGAATGCCATTTAAGATAAGGTTTTGCTGATATAACGGCAGGAGGTATGGCTTCAGTAGGTGCAAAGAGCATGGTGGGTGGACTGGAATCAAGGCTGAAAGAATTATTTCATTGATTGCCTAACCCTTCCCTTTTGCTGGGATAACTGCTCCGTGACAAAGTTCCTGCACCTTTTTCAACATGTATTCTCTCTGTGAAACTATCTGGTACTTCTCTTCCATCATTTCTGCTCATTACTGACTGCTGTGTTTACTGCTGGTTTTTTGTTCTGTAGTTCTTCCAATATTGCTCAGGAGACAAAAACTGAAACACTGACTACAGAACTTGCCTCCAACTGTAAAGAAGACAGAGGAAGAATATGTTGTTTGGATGCGAAATAGTATAACAGACCTGAATTTGCTGCTTTCCATGGGAAGAAAACCATGCCTGGTACTGAAAAATAATATAAATTTTTTTTTTAGCAACTGTGACTTGTTTAAAGACCAAGACCACTATTCTAAGTGTTTTGATGGACTGGATGGAGAAATATAAGAGCATTTGTCTCTCAATATTTCCCATTTAACAGACTTTATAGGTCCCTTAGAACTGCTCTGTTCTATAGCATGTGACCTGAACCATCTCCTGCAAGCCCAAGTATGAGGAAGATGTAGCCATGCACCTTTCTCCCCATTACACACAAGTTAGCCAGAGATGAAGAATAGGGCAGCAAATATCCTACTCCGTACATTTGTTTCTTTTTTTCACTGTTCATGACTATTGTTGTTACCCAGTCAATTAATCAGATATTTTACTTTTATTCTTCATTTTAATTGCTGCTAAATTAAGTTTAGAAAAACTAAGGGGAGGACGTGAAGGGGGCTAAACATAAGTAGGGGCTGCTGATAGATTTTATAAATGAGTTGGATTTGGAAAACTATGTGCAACATTGTTAGGTAACAGTCATCATATCCAAGAAAACTTCCGTAATAGCAGTTTAAATAGAGTTAAGTTGTGTTTAATTTCATGCATAATACATTTCTGGCAATTTTGTTATCAATAGATCACTTTTCTAGTGATGAAAGCACTACCAAGTGTTAACAATACAGCTCAGGTATATGCATGCATGCTAATGTTATGATTCCCATATTAAAAAATTGACCTGAAAAAAGAGCATGTGCTGTTTATCATCTTCTCTTTGTTATGAATTTAGTCAGCAGCAGTCACAGTACAATCCCGAGAAATTCTTAAACTTTCAGGACTTCTGCTAGGGCTGAACTTTGACACATCATTTTGAAACTATAATAAACAGTAAAAGAGTATTAACATCTGTATCTTCTGAAGAAAAAGAGGAAAAACTTTGGAAACTCAAATTCTCCTCCAGTGCATTTGCAATCTATGTCATCTTAATCTGTCCTGGTGTAAAATGACAACATAATTTATGTGAAGACACTTTCATCTGTAATGGGGCTTTTCATTGTCCTGCTTTTAGGGCTCCATCATCGATTATCATCAATTATCATTAACTATCAGTGAGATTATCTACTCTCAAAATCTGAAACAATCAAATAGCTCAGGTAATGGCCTTTCCTGGGACTGAAAACACACAGCTTGCACCATAACTGAATTTACAACTCTTCCCTCGCAAAGGGGAGAGTGTACCATTTTAATTATTGCATGGTGATGACAGCCTAGCTCAGGATAAAAAGAAATATTGACTAATTGACTATTTGGCATGACTTTGAAATGCCACCCCTTCAGTTTTTAAAGTGTTTCAAGGTATATGTGAGCAGATCACAATGTCTGCTGAACCCATTAGCCCTAAAGGGCATATTTTGAAGGATGTATAAGAGTGACATTTCAAAGGCTGATCTCACTTGTCTTCTTTCCTAAAACAATTATGTTTGTAAAATCATGTAGGAAGTCTGCACACTTATCTCCTAAAGTGTATTTGTGTTAGCTCTTGGCTTTTCTCCTATAAGAATTACTTATAATCATAGATCTACAAGAGGTACTTTGTGTTATAATTTTGGTCAACTATAAAAATTCTCTATCTAAACAAGGTGAAGTCTTTTGGCAGGCTGCCAGTCTCAACTCTCAGTACTACACTTTTTCCGTATTTTTTCTGTTATTTTTTCAATTACCATAGCTGCATGCATTAAACTTTCACACCTGCAAATGACAAAAAGTCAAATAATTTTTTGGCATCTGTATCTTCAAGAAAAACCTAGGCCAAAATCTGCTATTGACCCCAAACTCTATATTGTTTAAGTCAAGAGAGCAGATGTTTATTCTCTAGTTACATCCAGTTTTAAGGTTCAAGATTTTTTATAGTTTCTTGATACAGCAAAACACAAGTTAAAGAAGCAAATATTTGTGTATATTTGTTTGAATGTGATTGTATATGTCTGTGTTTATATATAATTTTATAGTATGTCAAGACATTTCACTTTTTAATGCTGTTAAATATTTTAAAACTCGCTGCAGAAGTTCTAAGTAGCTAGCTAGCCAAGACACTTATTATCTCACTTCAGATGTTAAGAGCAATATTATATAAATAATGAAAGCTGACACTGTAGGACTTTCTTCCAGCTAATGAACCACAGATTGAGATTTAACTATTGTTTTGTTCTGTTAACTCTGGTTTTGTTCTTTTTTTTTTTGGTTTGTTTTGGTCTGGTTTTTTTTGAAGGAAAGGTTTCCCCAAAATTCTCACTGTTCAAAACTCTCCTAGACCAAGATTTTGGATTAGAGTAACCTGGGGAATACAGAGCACTAAAAAAGGGCTTGCTAGAAATGCTGCTTGATTTCAAGGCATCTGTTTTACTAACTGTATAACAGGATGAGGTACAAATGGACAAAATTATTTGATTCCCATCAGACTAGGTTTCACAAAGCTTGGTCTGGTATATTTACTATGTCTGACCACTTGGATGACCTTCTCCAAGCTGCCTAGAGAGTACTTTTTAACTGCCTGTAAAAGACATAGCATAGGGAAAGACAGAAAGGAGAACCTCTGGGGGCTCAATCAACCCTGTTAAGTGCAACTAAGTTTTTTCCTGAAGTGAAAAGATTTTCTTACACTGAATGAGAGATTCTTTTCTAAGATAAAGGACTTGTAAAGTCTGGGAAGGGGAACACATTAGCAATGAAAAAAGACACTCTTTCTGAGAGTCCTTTTCAGCTAACACTTCGCAGTCTTGGGCTGTTCAGGAGGGTACCTCAGAGCACCTCACTGAAAAAAAAAGCTCTGTAAAAGTGAGAAAGGTGTACAATAGTATGCAGACTGTTAGTGGGCAGTGTATTAAATTAAATTCACCACCAAAACCACACTTGCGACTAAATCTTATTAAAATAAAAATGACTAGAAACTGTGGGTGACCGGAAAATTTGCATAATGTTATTGTTTTGCTATTCACTGCAAACATTCTGTAACACCTAGTGGTCTAGCTTCTGATGTTCGTCATTCTCAAGGTGCTCTACATGTTAGAAGAAAACAATTCAGAGGTGTGACTAATCAAAATCATGCTGTGTGGAGAAGGTCATGCTGGAGCTTACGCTAGGTAAAAACTCATTGGGAAGACACACATCCTTATTATCCATTTCTGCTAGTGTACAATGTATTTCAGTGTTAGTTGCTACCGACATAAATGATAACCAGTTGCCTGCTTTGGCAAGAAAAAAGTTTGAAGCTGTTCCCTGGAGGGGAACCAGTATACAGTTTATTTCTTTTGGACTAAATTTGCCTCTACTTTTGTCTTCAAGAAATGAAAATAATCCAAATATAATGGGATTTCCTAATACCATCTCTCTTGGTGGTGGTGGGGTTTTTTTTAGATATGGTGATTGCCTCTCCTTTCTCAATTTCTTTTGGTTTCTGTTGAGAAAAGCCAGCTGGTCTATCTTGGCAAAAATCCCAGAAGAGAGGGTAATTGTTTCACTTAATAATGGATGCCCAGCTGAAGAGATGTAGATCAGTGGCTTTACGGAAGAGGACTGATGAAAGCAACATTAAAAAACTTTGGAAGGGTATCCTGGCAGAAAGAAGAAAACTTCTTTCATTTCAATACCATGTGTTTGAAAATAAGAATACTGATCTGAAGAGTCAGAGTTAACACTTGGCGTTTTCAAATAATCAGTATACTTTCCCTGTACTTTTGCACTGTATGGGTGAAAGCACTTCATCTTGTCTTGTGTTGGGCTCATTTTGTCTGATATCATGTTGTGTTGATTACAGCAAGAAATCTGTATTTTTCTGTGCAAAACTTAATACATTCTAGACCTTTGTGTGATAGTTCTGTATGCCTTGCAGAAAGAAATATACAGTAATATTAACATTATTTAGGCAAATATACTGCCTAAATATTTCACAGTGTTTTGTGGTTTTGAGTATGTCTTAAAAAATAAATGATTGTCCCTCGACCATTTTTTATAATTTCTTCTTCCACATTAAAAAAAAAAATAAACTAGAAATTCTAGTTGGGTGGTTTATTTTTGTCTTGGTTTGGTTTGTTTTATTTGCAAATTCATCTATTTGGATGAGAGTAAAATTCACTTTACTGTTAGAAGGTTTTAGATTTTATAAACTAGTGAGTTTTATGGGTGTTATTTCAAAAGTTTCCTTCCCCAGCATTTAGACACACCCCAATGGAAATCCCTTCTATGCAATTAGCTTCCCTCACTGCACTGATGCACTTTATTATCTGTTTATTTTACATCATTTTGCTAAGGAACAAATTTTGCCCTTGGATGCATGAATGTGGCTTCCATTAATATAATGAAAGTTGCATATGTGCATCCAAGGGTCAAATCTTTCCTTAAAAGTGAGATTTATCTTCAAATTAGCTACTCTAACAGCCCTGGCTAGGACTTCAACTACATGAATCAATTTTATTAAGAAAATATGAACAGTACTGTATTTTTAAATCATACTTGTTCAAATGTGCAGAGATGAGATTTAGATACCAACATAAGCCTAAGTTGGTAAACATTTTCTATGGTGTAAATCTGGATCATTTTTGGTGATTCTTTCTGACACTTTGGCTCCAATGACATTTAGATTGACAGTCTTAGAAAAAACTATCTTGTGACTTTGCAAAATCCCTTGGAAGTTAATGAGAATCCATGTGCATTAACTTCCCATTACAAGATTAGATCCTGAATAACCAAGGAATTTGAATGGCTATGAAGGACAATATGAGAAAAAGGAGATTTAAAATTTTTCTCTAGACATCTCAGTTTCCTTTATATTTCTTGGAGAAGACACATAATTCTTCATTTCTGAGATATGACATGCAACTACTTGGTGGGTTTGGGTAGATAAATGAACACATTTAAATAATTGTTACGTATATTTATAACAGTCAATTCTGCCTGCTGAACAAGTAAACATCACTGAATTATAGTACTTTTAGTTAAAAGAGTAATGGTTACTTCAGGAATGGAGCATGTTTTCCAAACTATGTACAGCAGGATCTGCTATTATCAATAATGACCAGAACAGTTAATTCTGAGCTTTGTCAAAGAATTGTCCAAATTGTCAAAGGAACCAGATGGTTCACATTTAGAAAATCCTTTCATAAGCATTACTGTGTCTTTTAAATGAGGGCCCTTCTTAAAGTCTTTTCCTCTTATGCAGAGAGCTTAAGCTATTTTTTATTCTTTCCTGGAATAGTAACACATCATTATATACAAGCAGACAGAAATTACAAGGAATTGAGATGTGGGTCACTTTTTATAGGTATCTCACTCAGAAAATTAAATAGTCATCTTCTGTTTCTGTCTTTCAGTACGTAATTTACTTCTAGCTTGTTCAAAGCAACTTGCACACTCATGTTTATATTTTCCTCCATAAAAATGCAACCGACAACTAAATTTTAAAGTGTGCATACTGTTCACCCTTTCAGTATAAGTTTACTTCATTTCCCAGTTTCAGTGTGTTAAATATTTGGCCCACAGGGAACTTCAGAACCAGCAGTCAGAACTCAAGTTTGCTTACTGCTGAGCACTCAAGAAAGACAGGCAGATTCAGTCTTTATCCCACCTTGGATCCTAAGCTGCATGTGAAGACGTGCAAACAGAAGCACTGGATATATTAATGACAAAAGCATAGATTAATAAAGAAGGAAAATTAAAGACTTGCCCTTCTTATAAATTTGACCATTATTAGATCCTTGTCATTTTTTTAAATTATGAACTACAAGTGAAATGCCTGGACACATGAATAAAGTATACATAACTTTTGTTCCATCTAAAATCATATATATAAAGAGGTAGCTTTATTCCTTTGTTGAACATATGCTGGGTTCAGCAAAAAAAATTAAAATCTTTATCCTGAAAGCCCAATTTTTAATCACATGGTTTCAGTGGATATAAATACATTTTCCTGGTTACTGAAGTGTATACTTAATATTCTTGGGCTCATAATCTGTTAGCAGAAAGGTTCAACTCCTACAGCCTTCAGGTTAACTGAATACTGATTATTAGGGTCAATGTTTGTGCAGCAGAAATGCAGTTTTCAGAAAATTAACAATTTCCAAAGAGGATAAAGGAGGGAAACCCCTGCTGCTTTATTGGGGTTTATTGGGATTTTTTAGGGTTTTTTCCCTTTTTTGTTTAGTTCTAAATTAGGTGGACCTGAAATAAAAATATTTTTTGGAGTTCTATGGCCTCAAAAACATTGGTTCAAAAATTAATTTCATTTCCCTCTTGTGTGTGTTACAACATAGTAATTGTAGACTGAGCTCTTATTTTCTCCTGAAGAATAGACTCTTTGATTAGACTATATATTGTGTGACACAGCAGTCTTTCTTTCTAAAAGAATGGCCTGTGATATTTCAGAAATCACATGGCCATAAATAGAGGAAGGGAATATAATCCAGCCAGGAAGTCAATTTTATAAATGAAGAAGAAAACACATAATAATAAAAACTGCAATTCCCACACAGAAATCTACCCTAGCAGAGAGACCAAGTTTAATGAGAGTGACTTAAAAGACAGTCCAGTTGTAGTGTAATATTCTCTCTATATTTCCTATATTCTCTCATCAAAATATCTTTTACTGGAAACAATGAAAAAATATTGCTTTAGTATGAATTTTCATGCCCTTACAGAATCATTTCTGTACATGCTGATGTACTCCATGTCAAATTTATAAATTCACACTTTTTGATTATCTCTGACAACTGAGAACATGATGAAAAAAAATCTGCTATTTTACAGACTTGTGACAGAGCTAATATATCTGAGGGAAGACTATATATGTCAGATGGTGGGGTGTCAACGAACCTGAAATTATGACAGCCAAAAGTGGAGGTCTGCACAGATGTATCTATGATTGAGCCAGATTCTGGAGCTCTCAACATTCATTTATCTCAGAGGTGTTTGATGCTATTTCAGAAGCTCTCAGGGTCAGTTAATTCTCCACATGGGATTATACCTGACAGAGGTCCCACGTAAGACCAGAGTGGGCTGGAGCAGCAGGAGAAGGACAGGTCGTATTTTAGGGCACCCCAAGTGGCCCTAGAGCCTGACTGGTAGCAGCAGAATTGCGCTGTTTATGTCAGGGTGACTTTTTCACCTATTGACTTCCATTGCACAAATTCAAGGACATGTCCAACAGAAGGTATCAAAATATTAGGCAAGGAGGTACCCTTTTATAAACGTAACACAAAACTAGAGAATTACAGGGTGTCCTAGTTTCGGCCAAGGACAGGGTTTATTTTTCACAGTAGCTGCGAGGGGGGGGAACCTGGAGCTGTATGGGCATGTCTAGGTTGTTCTTCTTTACCAGCCACAGCATCGCTGAGGGGTGGAAGTATTGGATTCTCACTTCCAAGAAGAAGGGGCGTGGCTTTCCGTCAGGAAAAAAAGTGGCCCGAGAGGGTCCATCCACACTTTTGCTTGTTTTCTCAGGATCAAGCCAGTCAGTGAACAATTTTTGCATGTAAATCACTCTCTTTTTGTGTACTTTTGTTAGTAATATTGTTCCTGTTGCTGTTTGGTTTTTTTATCTCATTGTTTACAGTGAATGGTTTTTATCTCAGCCTGTGATCTCTGCTTTTTGCATCTCCCATGGAGGAGGGAGGGGAGTGGGGGGATGGGGGGACACTAAGTAAGGGAATGCTACTCCTGAACATGACAAAAGGCCATAGGAGAGCAATGGACTTCAAACAAAAAGCAGCCAGACTCTTATGCTACAGACTGTACCACACTCCCCTATTAGCCTGCACTAATGCTACCATCAAAGCCAGAGCACTGGGATAAGTGGGTCATTGGTAAGCCTGTAGGAAGCTTCCTTTTTCAGTGGAGTTATTCTGCAGGGTCTATCAACTGCACTAACTAAATCTTTCTTGAATATATGACAAAGATACTTAGTTCACATATAGTTCATGTTCACATATGAACAAATGGGTTTAGATGTTTTAATCTGAAAGTGAATGCCACAGTCCATGGCAATCAGTGGCTTGGAAGAATAGAAATAGAACTGTTACTCTCACCCCCTGCTATTTCTAGATGAGATTTCTCCATTTGCGGACAATTTCAAAGATTTCATTAAAGACATTAATTTAGACGGTAGCTAGTAGCATCCTTCCTATGCAACAGACTGAGAAGTAGTACATAAGATGTTTCAGCTGAGGTAAAAAGTGTTCTTTGAGGTTTTTGCGTGTTAGAATGGATTTTCTTTTTTTCCCCCTCCATCTCTCACTCTTTATAATAACCAGATAATCCCATGTTTTTCTCTTTTATTCACAAATGTTATTACCTAAGCATGTCAGGTTTTTTAATGCTCTATAATAATACAAGCAGAAATTGCTTTTGCTCTTTAAGAGATGTTTTTTAGGAAATGAAACCTGAGATATATCTTTTCCACAGCTAGTCAACTCTAACCCAAAATTCCCAGTGATAATGCTTACAGAAAATTTCCTGGCACATTTGTGATTCATTTGTCTCAGAACTCATTTTTATTTAATTTTGACCTGTAGTTTTTATTCCATAAAGTCATGTAGTCAAAGACACTAATTCTGCTTTCTCTTCCAAATTCTCTCTGGTATTTTAATAATTTTAGCCTTGTTATGATGTAATTAACATGCATATTTTATTGGACAGGGACTTGAAATCTAGATTCTTGCATTAATTTACTTTAGAGAAAAATGAGATGTTAGCTATTTAGTAAAAAAAAAAAATACTGTACAGAAAGACTGGTATTATGTAACCAATATCCAAAATTCATAAGCAATTGATTAAAAAAAGAAAAAAACACAGAAGCAGAAAGCCTATTAAAAATGTTCCAAAATCCTGAGTTCCATCCTGAGTCTGAATGTTGATGGGTATAAATCATTGCTCTGGAGTTTGAAGATTTCTAAATAATTGGAACACTGCAAAAAATCAGCCTTCTATTGTTAGCTACAGAATTTACGAAATGATAATAGTATGGATGCAACAAATTTAATACAGAAAATGTCTCCAAGCCAGTTTCAGCAAATCTCATTTCTTCATTATGGAAGCTCATGCTAAGTCTAGAATGTTGATGGGGTTTGGAGGTGGAGTGTTCAACCTTGTGCCAGTTTCCACAATGTGAGAGTCAGAGTTTTATTTAATCTGTCTGATAACTATCACAAATCAGGATAAATTGATGGACAAGCACAAAATCCATTTTTGTCACCTTTTCTCCATGCTTTAATCATTTAAACTCCAGTTATAGTTTAAAAACAAAATGAAAGTGTCCGTTTTTCTTGGTTTGAAGCAATTTGGAGTGGCAGAGACCTCAGACAAAAGTCTTCTCCCTCAGATTCAATACCCCTGATTTCTCAAGTACAGAGAGAGAACAAATACACCTGAATGTAAGCTAAAAAATAACTATTTACCAAGAAGAAATGCTAATAACAATACTGATAAAACTGAGTTAAACCAACTGATGAGGAGAAACTTCCCAAGCCCCACCCACCAGGCCAAATCAAGATGACAGGTGGCCTTCCTCACCTGGAAATAACAAACGTGGCCACAGGACAGAGACAAGATGGGCTGACCTTCCATGTGGTTCACCTTCCCCATGTCTGGAAAACCTGGCAGGAATGGTTGGAGAGTCAGCACTGGCAGGAAATGGGAGATAATGGGATTAAATACAGGTAGACACTTGCATGGTGCTGGAGTGAGGCTGTGGTGCTGGTACAGGCAGCCGGAGCAGGGTTGTGGGTCCCCTAGGTGACTGGAAGGACCCACAAGACACCCACTGGATCCAGAGAAGAGACTTTGTTATTGCAATTTTGATGTTCATTGGTCAAAGTGTTGGTTGTAGTCTTGTTGAAGTGGTGGGTGCAGTCCAGATCCATCAAGGTGGTGATGGAAGCCCCAGGTCATAAGGAAAGTCCCATGTGGTGAGGGAAAAAACCCCAGTGTGAGTGGTCTGAGTGTATTCTTAGGCTAGGAGGGAACGGCCTTGGTTCTTTCCCTGGGGTGTGGAGTTCTATGCTGGATATGTAATACTGGATCAGGGAATATTTCAGGAGTCTTTGACGCCTGCTAAGATATTACAACTGCCTGTCAGCACAAGCGGATCCATTATGTCTTATCAGCACAGAAGAATACCTAAGGCTTCTTGTTCTGTACTTCCCCAAGGGGGAGTTATCACAGCTGAGTTATTTGTGTAAGGACAAAGAAATCACCCCACCTAGCAGGAGTTGACTCTCTCCTTATCTTGTTCAATACCCAGTTGGTAGCCTGAGGTGTCAGATGTGTTCGCCTTCAGCACCTGGCTTGGGTGGCCACTCTGCACATTGTCAGCAAAGCACACTGCTGATTGAGCCAGGAGCACCAATAGTCCAGTCTCTTAGAGCACCTGGGCAGTCGTTGCAGGTGGTTGAACATTTGAGTCATTAGTCACCAGCAGTTCAGTCTCTTTACAGGAGGCAAAACACCAAAAAGCAAAAAAAAATTTGGAAAAAAGAGAAAAGGTGCATACCAGAATTTTGTGTAACCGAGGACACTGTTCTATAAATGTTGGAAACCATTGGCTTGATCATTTAGCTATAATTTTATCATTCTCACAGAAGTTTTTTGGCCTAAATTAACTGATTTTTCTTTTCTAACTACTTTAAGTAATTTCTGAAGTAGTTGCATTAATGACATATATGGTCATCAGCCTATTGATAGCTGGGAGAGAGGGCAGACTTTAAGTAGGATGTGAGTTATTGTTCAACTCTTTAAGATTTAAAACAGAGCTTACTAGTGATCATATGAATAACTTCTTACAAATATAGAAAACTAAGTAATGTCATCTATTGTTTCCATACAACTACAGAAAAAAAGTCTTTTGACTTTGCTCAGAATTACAACATTACAAGCTCTGGTCATATGTGGAAAAGATGTGTCATACGCCTACAGTTTTTTTCCTCTTTCCCTCTCTCTGAAGCACAATATTTTTTTGGTAATTGTATCTTTTTTTCTAAAGCAAACACAAATAATTTATTTGTGAGATTGTTACTACAGGGGCATTTTTTTTTATTAACACAGAACATAATTGTTAAGTCACCTTTATGTTTAAAGAAAAAGAGTTAGATGTAAATTGAAGGTCAGAATAAAAGTTCAAGTTCAACCAAGTCCTGAATCTGATTGTTCACGCAGCTTTCATTTGCGCAGTTAGAAACAACTTCTAGACTCCTGACAGTGAAGCCTGAAACATCCAATGCAGCTTCATTCCTAGCTTAGTGTTCTAACCACAGCATTGTTTCTGGCCTTCAGAACTGACTGTGCATGCTGTTCTCTGCTCAGACCTGTGTTCTCCCTTGCTTACTCTTCACCCAGAATTATCGTCTACTGTCTGCAAATTTCTTTCACGGTCTTCTACATTATAGCAGTATGTTTGTTAAGCCTGAAGAAGATAAAGTTCAGGAAGGGTGATTGATAAAACTGTCAATATGTCAATGACTGTTACTGTCTGAAATGGAGTAGAGAATGGAACCGGACTCGTGAAGTGATGCTGTGTGAATGGACAAGAGGCAATGAGCACCAAGTGAAATATGTGACTTAAACACAAGAAAACACTTACTGTGAAGGTGATTAAATGGTAGTATGGGCTGTCTGGAAAGGTTGTGAAGTTGCCATCCTTGGAGATACTCAAAATCTGATTGCACACAGCCCCACTCAACCTGCTGCAATCGAGCCTGCCTTGAAAGAGTGGGCTGGACTGGACAATGTGCAGGTGTCCCTGCAGACCTGTGTGATTCTGTAATTCTTAAATAATACAAAAAGTGCGCAACAACCTCATCAACTTCACGTTTAAAAGAATAATCAGAGCCAACTGTGTTTCTCAAAGGAATAGAAGTACCTTGTCTTAGGTGAGAAGTCAGTGTTGAATCTAGAGTGCAGAGAGGTATGTGACTGGTAGGATTTCTGATGTGCATTTCCTGGTGGTCAGTCTCATGATTCAGTTTGAAAAATCTCTAAAAATTAAAAATATTTAATTTTATTTATAATATATATACTTATATGTATTTANAATTTGTGCACTATATTTCCCAAAGACATTTAAATCTATAGCAGCAACATCCCAGCTCTTCTATTACTAAGCTATTAGGTGAGACAAATTTTTTTTAAATTTTATCCAGGACCAAGAACTAACATGACTCTATAAAAAAAGTGAGGGTATGAGCCATGCAAACCAAAGGCAAAAAATATTCCAGTACATAAATCTTTCTCCACCTTGGTTAGATTTGAGATTTCATTTATGATAATACTATATGTCAAAACTTAGAAGACTAAATAATTTGAGCTACAAGCCTGTTTCAATGGCTGTATGGTAGGTTTTCCTTCTTCTATGTAGGTAGGCCCAAAATGAAGTATTGGGTAAATGATACTACCTCTAATGTTCTAAACAGCTTTCCAAAGTAAATTTGGGAAGTGTCTATATACCAAACTCTTAGAAATAACAATACACATCTTAAAGGTATTCTATAGGTCAGTTGGAAAATATTATTCTCTCTAAAAATTTTCAGCTTTAGAAACCCAGAACAATACCCCAAATCTGTAACCCTGGGAATTACATGGAGGTGACATGTTTGCCAAAATCTTTGCCTAATTTAACATAACTTGCATTCACACTCAAAACTGATGGTCAGGAACACCTTACATTCTCATTGAAGAAAATATCATAAACCAAACTTGTTCTATATATGATGGATATTCCACAGTGTTCTATATTAAATGTCAAAGTAATCTGACAACGACAAGAAAAAAAAGAATCTGCCATATTAGAAAAGTCTGTGTAAGGTATAACATAGGCAGGTATTCTTCCCAAGAATGACAAGGTAGTGAAGGGATTAAAAAAAAAGGTTTATTTCAGATGCAAGGACCACTTTTTTACGATGCTGCACACACTGGACCCCCAGAGGAAAAAGGCAATGCCCCACCTTCTCCAAGGCTGCTTGTATCTTCCCTCTCTCCTCCCCCACCCTCTCTGGCCCGAGGAGGCCTTGTACGTCTGCAAACATGTTACCTTTCTGCATACCAGGAAGATAGTTTGCTCACAGCTTCTCCCTGCAACTTTCCCTGAAATGTAGAAGGAAGGAAAAAAAAAATCTAACCCATTTGAGAAGGCATTTTACATCTTCAAAAGTGAAATTGAGTTCTAGCTTTCAGTTGCAAATTCTTCTGAAATTGTACATATGCCTACATTCTGAATGACTGAAAAGATGCAAAAATTACAAAACCATAATTATTTTATTATAAAAAGCACGTATATTTTCAGGTTTTGGCCTTTTCATAATTAATAACAAAGCTATAATAAGTAAAACTCATTTAAATGTCATGTAGACCATGTATTTCTAGAATTATATACAGGCTGCATATACATATTTTATATGCATCATGAAGTTCTGAAAATGGAATAGTTACTGAAAAGATTTATCAAAGAAAGTTAAATATCCATAATATGGTTTGCTCATTTCTTCTGACAGGTGTCATCATATTATGAAGTGAAAATTGTGTTCTGCTGGCAACATCGACACCACTTTTTACTCCAACAACCCCCCTGTTTTGTCTATTTCACGTTAACAGATTTTTCTTCATACAGTCTTCTATGTCATCTAGGAATCTAATATATTTTTACATATATTGAAAACCATCTTCAAATCCCTGTTTTAAAAAAAATAAATAAACAAATCACGCCAACATAATGCATACATACTTTTGAGCCACACAAAGTTACTTTAAATGGGAATAGTGGACGCACATTTACCTTTGCAACTGAACACCATAGTTGTCATAGCAATACTGAAAAAATAAATAATGCAATAAAACACAGACATTAGGAAGCAAATGCAATTTACAGCCCAGAGCTGGTACAATGTACCAAACTTATTTTACATTCTTCCAAAACAGATTTTTTGGCCTACTTGAGGTAGAATAATTTGAATTAAAGCAAATAATGCTCATAAGGTTTGCACAAATGTTCACACACTTCCATTGCAATATACTTTGTAAACTAATTAAAAAAAATTTTCTGGAACAGTCCTTCAAACTTTTTGTCAGCAATTTTTTCTCTAGTTTTAATCCATATCCTCATTTTAATAGCTTCCTTGACAGTCTCACAGTTAAAAAAGAAGATAAAAATGACAAAGACGGAAGCTCTTAAAACCCCATTGCAGTAGTCTGATACCAATTACCTCCACTTCTTCTTGAAACATTATAATTTTTTTTCCAAACTGAGTCTGTTTGCACCTTACTCTCTAGCCCCTATAACCCTTGGGCCAAGAGACTCAGTTTTAATCTTCAAAGATGTAATAATGAATAATTAAATTGCTGAGGTTACCTCTCCATTTTCTAATGGCAGTGACTCAATTTTGACTGCTTGTGCAGGGACTGCTTAAGCCTTTGGAGAAAATCTCAGATGTGAAATTTTAGGCAACAGCCTTTCCCTGTCAATTCCCACCTCTCTCTTGTCTTCTTCTCTTGATAAATATAGAAACAATTTGTCTTCTTTTCCCTTCCTTCCCCTTTTGGTGTCATGTTTACAAAAATTCTTGAGCTGTTTCCTTACAATAAGCAGAAAAAAGGGAAAATATCAGACTTCGGGACAAAATCAGAAAGACAAAACCTAAAAGGTGTTAAAAGGGCCTAGGCATGTAATTATTTCCCTTAGAACAATGAAACTATAACAAAGATGATATGGAGAAATGAGCTCTTACATGTTAGACTCGAGAGATACAAAATTAAAGAATAATAAATCCACATTTCAGACAAACAGAAATAATCTGAAGTATCATCGAAGGAATATCATTTATTAAGCAGTTACATTTAGTGAGCTTCCAACACTCCTCAGGAGGTTTTGCATTTTCTAGCATGCATTCTGTGTAAGTCCTGTATACACTTGCAGATCTTTCATAAAGTCAGGGTGATTTTCAGCTCCATTTTCCTTTTGATCTTAGCGGAGATTGCAGGAATGTACCTAGGATGTTATTACAAGGTCATCAATGAGAATAATACATATATAAAGAAATATAGGGGCTTTGATTAGGAAGAAATTTCTAAAGGCTTGATGTCCTATAGTAAAATAGACTAACTAGGAATGTTGCACATGCTGCTGGGAACTCGGTCTGTAATTTTAAACAGAATATGGAACACAGGACTGGGAAAAGCATCCTGTATCACATAGGTCAATCTAATGAATTGTGTGCATTTAAATTAAGTAAATAAGAGGCAGATTATTGTAGTCTTATCAGTGAACCTGATGTTGAGCTCTAGATTGACAGTCAGCTGTTCAGTACCTAGTTAAGTTTCAATAGAAACAGAATCCTGACCCTGGTCCTTAACTATAACAAATTTAGCCTGTATTTATTCAGGTCCATTCTAAAAGTATTTTTCCACCTTTTCATTTCAGAGATTATTCTGGAATCCCACCCTTTGAATATTTGAAGCTTTTTTCTGTTTTGTAGCCTTTTTTGAGCTCATTCCAACTTATTTTATATCTCTTTGATGATCCAAACCAGTTACAGTTGCAAAATTTTCTTTGAGTAGAATGAGCAATTTTGTGGGAATAGTGAACAAAGAAATTTTCCCTTTTTCAGTAAACATTGGTATTTTTATGGTACAGGGAAAATGGTTATGATGATAAAGAAATATTTAAATGAATTACTTATGTATGAGATAACCAATCAAGCATGGGAGATGGAGGTTGTCATCCGGCAGAGCTCTAATGCAGTTACATCAGAAAGAAAGGCATTGAGTGGCTGACATATGAATTATAGAGATAACAACTGTGTAGATGTTCATGGTGTACTCAATACCATTCGAGGCAATGGAACTGGGAAAAGAAGATTTGAAACATTCAAAACATTATTCTTCTAAAATATTGTTACTGTCATTCAATGCTAAGCTCTGTAAAAATCTTCCAAAGACTCTGGCAACTGTGTTGGACAGTTTTCACTAGAATAACTAGTGAAGTGGAAAAGAGAGCCAAAGTCAATAAAGGTTGATAAGAAAACAATTCAGATGAATATATGAGAACTAAATTATTTTGTAAACTTGTACATTTTCTTCCATTTTCTCTTTCTGTCTCACTTTATTTTGGACTAAAGTCTTTAAATTCCTCAGGTTATCTATGTTTTCCTCTTAACAGAGTATAAAAATAATAAACATACATTCGAGTACTGAGCAAATAAGGATATAGATAAGGGATACATTCCTGGTGATTTGATTTGAGTCATGTTAACCTACCATTATGTCCACATCCTACTTCAAAAGAACTTTAAGTGAAAAAGAGGACATTTTAGTTTGTCTCATACGAGATTATCTGTTAATTCTAGTCTTACTATCAGTTTTCTAGTTAAAGAAGATGTCCAACAGAGTTGAAATCATTAACTTCCCATCAGAAAGAATGGCTTGAAAGGACTACCAGTCTGGAACACCTTCCAGCTGGTGACTTGTGATCTCCTGAAACATAAACTGTGTATTTACAAATGTTTTCTCTGAGCATCTCATTAAAAGTCATGGTTGTAATTTCATCTGCAGGAGAGAAGGTGACTGTATCAATTTCCAATTTAAATATAAGGACAGCAGAGTAGTGATGCTCACTGCTTCATTATAAGTAGCTGTGAAAAGCAATACATTACCAGAGATGCTCCCCTCAAGATGCTTTTGAAACTGCATGTTTCTTATTGGTGACACTGCCACATTGAGAAATTTACCACAGAAGCAAGTGTCAGAAGAATGTTCTGAGAGGACTTGGGCTTTTTTAAAAATTCTTTCAGACATTAACTAGAATCAAAGTCCTGTTCACAAGATGTTTAGGATGGTTTAAAACCAAATAGGCAGACACTACATTGAGAAAGCAGACTTGGTTCCTAAAAGACTGTTAATTTTTTTGTTTCACTAATTGAGTGGGTAAAGGAAGAAAGTGCTATGTTCAACACATATGACAAGTGCTATATTATACACATAGAACACATAATAAAATATTGTAAGACACAGTACGGAGATAGTACAGACGTGTTATAGTTTCCATCATTCCTGCATGTTCAAATATTATCAAGCAAAATGCACAGTATAAAGTAGTCTGGTACGTCCATCATCTTTCAGGAGTCATGAATAGTTCATAAATACACAATGTCTTTTCTTTTTATTTTTTTTTCCACTTCTCTTTTTTGAAAGGATACCGGAAGGACAAAGAATAGGGTGTTTATTGTCATGTCAGTATGAATAACCATAAAAAAATCTACTCTTTTTACAGTTTGAAGTGGTGTAATGAAAGTACTTTTTTTCCATATGTCTAAGGTTGTGCAAAACAGCAGGAGAAAACCTTTCTGCAGAAGGAGTACAATAAATAAATAAATAAGTTTCCTGAATGGCAATTAACACTATGTCTTGCAAGGACAGATTGCAACTCAAATCTGTATTTTTTAGAGATATTTTCTTTAAGCCTTGTTATGACCTAGTACCAAAAAATCCTTGTAAGTAACAAAGGAAATTCAAGTAATTAATATTTATATGGCATATTTCTTCCATTTAAATTAAAATACGTTTTTGAAAAATGCCACTCTGCTGTTGATTAAATGTCCATTTTACTGCTAAGATTCCTTCTGGAATTAAAGAGCTATTTAAAAAAATAAAATAGTGCAGTCTAATTTTCCTCTATGGCCTTCTGTTAAAAGAATATATTCCTTTAAAAATATGTCAGGAAAGACATAAAATTTCATATTGATTTATTTTTCACTCATATAAATAGCATTCAGCATTTCATTTTTTTTGTGTATGAGTTTTTAAATTTCTATTCCCTGTCATTACTTATTGGCAGACAAGGAAAGGAATTCATATATATCTATCTGTCTATATTCTTGTATGGTCACCATTCACTCCAGTGTCACAATGAGAAATAATCACAGAAACTGTCTTGTCCTTCTGATACATATTGATGTATTTCTGTTTCTACTTTAAAGCAGGTTTCTACAGCAGATATCCATATATAAAATTGTTCTAAGGAGGAATGTGATCTAATCAATAGTAGTTGAATTTTAACAGAGGTAGATCATTTTCACACTTACTCTGGTATCCTTCAGAAATATACCTGGACATAGTTTATTTGGGTCCAGCTGCTTGGGTCCAGTTATTAACCCAAAAAGGTAGATCACCATTGTAAGTTCTTAATCAAGACCCAGAAGCGAGTCACATGTATTGAACTTTTTTGATATAGTTATATAAAAAAGGAAATGAGTTTACATGCATCACATAACAGTTTTACAGTAGAACTCAGTCCCTGGACATGTGAGTTAAAATTTCTCTATGTGTCTAGTGAGTGCAGAATAGGTCTTTTGAATTTGCAGCCATCATTGAAACCTGAGTTCAATAGCCTGAAGGAAGCAGAAACATTTTGCAATGGTTTTTTGATTTGCAGAGAGGTTGGGTACTTATCTGTTTCTTATCACTGACATCTCTCATATACCTAAGATCTGAGATAACTTCTGAGCTGTATGGAGTATACTTTAGAGCACCTGTGTAGAGCAAATCTGGTTTTCTGTCTTCTTTTTCTTGGGTCATCCTGGGACTTTTGTCTGAAGCAATAGAGCAGCCTCAGAACTGCTCTAAGCTATGCCTGGCTGTAACCAGCTGTCAGGCGGACTGTAAAAGTAATGACTTAAATATCTCCTCTCTAGCTCATGAGTTTTTTATCAATTAGTAAAACAAAACCACATCCTACTAAACCTACGCACCACTTGAGTTTCATTATATGGAAAGAAGTCAAAAGGAGAAGAGTTTTTCTACAAGTAATTAGAAAAAAAACCTATACCGATGATTTGTGGTATTTTTCTGGCGTGGTATATGAACAGAACGCTTCAACTTCACTCCTGTTGAGGTTTGGCATGCTAGTGGAAACTTGTGTCATGCCAGGTTCCTCTCTGAATAGCTACATTCTAGCAAATGCATTTTTTTGGATGAGCTTATGAATACCTGAATAAATATTCATATATCAAGTGTGATTTGAATTTCTCAGATGAAATAAAAAGAGGCCTTGAATTCCTGGTGGATACCAGCAGAAATATAAGATTAATATAAATAAAATAAATGTACATTTTGTTCCACGATTAGAGATGTAAATATAGAAGTCTCCTAAAGATCATTACATTAAAAAATAAATCTAAATAAATACAAAACCAAATATATATGTTACCAAGTAATTTGGTGTGTAAAGTAACCTTTACTTGATACACAAGTAAAAGGTATGGTTTAATTTTATAATTTGACTACTAGAACTTTTCAGAGAATAAATTAGTTATCCGTTTTTGTATAACTTCTGAGCTATGTCTGGTGTGTGTATTATGCTATACCCCTATATAAAAAGAAGTGTTTTTATTTGGATTTAAATTCATATATTGCTCTAAATGAGTTATTTATTTTGCAAATGAAATACATGAATCAATTATTCACTAAAAAGTGAGCACAGGATTCACAAGAGTTTGTAAAGTGTAAAGGGACCATGAAAAGAAATGGTTATAATTACATAATATGCAGCATTGTCACATTAGAGCTACAGAAAAAGGGTAATGTTTGAGTGCTTTTTCCTCTTTAGAATATAATCTTCTATCAAGTTGAAATTTGGCAGATGTAACAAGAACTAAGGGGAAAATAATGTAAGAAAATACTCTATGGTCAGGTTGACAATTCACAAACTTGATGACTGTTAAAAAATATTTCAATAGTAGCAGTACCTTTTTAATGCAATTCGTGCATATTATAGAGCTAAAAATTAACACAAAGAAGCAATTTAATTTTCTGAAACTAGTTATCTCACAGTCACTAAATTCACTAGTCTCAACATGTCACTAATTTCTATTACGACCTGTTATGACTGTGGTTTGAACTGCTAGTTTAAGAAAAACTGTTTTGGGAAAAGAACAAAAATTGTTTCTCCAACAGGCTTTAAAGTTAAATGAAGAATTTACTATTGATCAGGTGATTCAGACTTGAAATTTGCCAGGTTGGAAAACTCCTTCAAAACTAAGGTGTAAATCCTGACCATAAATAAAAATCAAAATTAGTCAGCTTTAACAGGTCTTCAATTAGTTTGCAGTAAATCATACTTATATTACTTTACTTTTCCATAAATACATTTTACCCAGAAAAATATCCAGCTTGATACCAGTCTACATCTGCTTTAAATAGATTCAATAACCTTTATGCCACTGACACAGAAGAATCCAGTCTTACACATGTGTAAATGGTGGTATTTGAAGTTTAGTTGTTATGCCTGTTCAGTGACTACTAAGTTTTAACATGGAATAAATAACAATGCTGTAAGTGTTTTACTGAGTTTCACCACTGCACCATACACTGTTTGCTAAATTTCCATGAAATGTTTTGGCATTAGGTTAAGATGTTTGAAGTATGAATCAATAGTAAATCTGGCAGGTGTCTGAACTAAAAAATACTGAAGGAACTGCTCTAGTGCAGTGCACAGTTCCTGAACTGGGAGAACCTCAGAGGGAGCCAAGGGAGCTGTGAGGAGCCACAAGCTCACATGGGAGCAGTTGATAAGCTGGTAAGTTGAGAGAGGCCAGGAGCAGTGGCAGCCCCCAAAGCCCCATTAGAAGTGTGTGTGGAAGTTTGCACAGCAAGATGGGTACTGAAACCCTGCCAACTTGACCAGTGAGCAATGGGATCCATGCAGCAGAAAGCCATGGCTTCTCTGAGCTCTGCACCCACCACCACTGGGGCAGCTGCCCGGCGCTTCGAGAGGACCACACTGTCACCCCAGAGCCAGCTGCAGGGTGTGCCTGTCTGTCAGGCCAGTTGGCAGCAGAGAGCACAGTCGTGGGGGGGTTGCCCATGTTAAGTGTTTATGAGCAAGAGTCAGGGTGAAGGCCAACAAGGCCGACATCCTGGTGAGAGCCGGAATTTATCCCAACCAGGATAAAGAGGCAGATGATATATTGTACAAGCAGCTGGGAGAAGTCTCACGATCACTAGCCCTTGGGGGACTAGTGGAGATGGCTCCTGCAGTGTATTGAAGATAATTTCCCAACACAGCTGATGAGCAAGTCAGCTGGAGAAAGGCACCCTGGTGGACTTGCTCTTCATGATCAGAGAAGGACTAGTGGGCGATGGGATGGTTGGAGGCTGTCTTGGGCCTCAGTGATCATGAAATGGGATACGGTCTTTGCCTCAGTATTTAAGGGCAAGACCAGTTTTTCTCTTGGTTCCCAGCCCCCTGAGCTGGAAGACAGGAGCAAGGAGCAGAATGAAGCCCCCACCACTGCCATGTAGACATACACAAGTCTATGGGGCTGTATGAGATTCACCCAAGGGTGTTGAGGGAGGTGGCAGAAGTACTCACTGAATCACTTTCAATAATTTGCTTAGGTGACTGTAATAATTACTGCAGAAAGAGCTCAAGTATATTTACATTAATAAGATGCACCCCCAATAACCAGAAGTATTTGAATCTTCTTAGTAATGCCTCTTTAGAATATAATTAATAATAATATTTCTAGTGTGGAAACAAATTACTGTAATAGAACAGGCAGAACAAAGAACATGAAAACTTTTAATGGTACAATTCATGCGTATTAGAATATACATATATATACATGCAAAATATACATAACAAGTGATGTAGTTTTGCTATATGATCTTTCATCCTGTGATTGATGATACTTAACCACTGGACAAATCATGAACCGGAATTAAGACAGTTTTAAATATGAGAAACCAGTTTCCACACAAACTGATTACAGACATCACTTATTTAGAGATTCTATGCAACAATCTCAGAGAGTAGCTAGAGAGTAGCTGGTAGCAATTAGAAATGAGCTACAACTGCAATAAATATTCTTATCTTTTGATAAGAACATTCTGTTTCATATCCATGCTTGCATATCACCTCAAGAACTGAGATACTCTATCAGGATTAGGACTTGAAGTTACTATGACAATTATAATGATAACAAAATACTGATAATGGTAATCATACAACAACATGCTTTGGAGTTACAAAAAACATACCTGTTTGTGCTGTTGAAAAGCTAGTGAGTTGATTCAGTTAAAATGAAGACAATGCTGCAGTTTTTTCCATTCTTCAAATGAAACAATATTTACATTTGCATAGATTCAGAGCGACTCATGTTCCCATACTGTCCTTCTCCCAGATTGCCTGTACCAAAATAAAACACTGAAAAATCTTTATTTTCATCTAAGAGACAGCAATTCTCCTTCAGGTAGTCTGATTCTAGGGTAATATGATTCCAGCCTGACACTATGACATTATATTTGTGGCCTGTCATTTTAAAAAATGGAAAAAAAAATGTCAAAATTAAACTTTGAGCTTACTATTTATTAATAATCTGCCATTATGGCTTAATTACTGTTATAAATTCTTTGACTGTTAGATCTTACTTGGATCATATTTGGTACCTCACTGTCCTTTCTGAGTCAGTTAGACTCAGAGTGAGCATCCCTTACCAAGTTTACACATGAAATATGCACCTGAAATACGCAATGCTCCATCCATACCCCTGAAAGCAATGGATATATCACAACACTTGAATAAGTCTTCTGTTTTGTTCCAGGAATGAAAGTAATTTCTTGAGGGCCCGATTTTTCCCCATTTCTGTTATACCACCAGTTCTTGTCAAGTACAGAACTTCATAAAGAGAATAAATCTTGCAAAGTCGATGAGAACAACTTTTAGAATTCTCAGGCATTAGTAAATCTGCAACAATACATCTGCTGTGTGCTCTTTAACACTCACTTCTCCTGCAGGCATATACAAAGGTTCTTCTGATGAATGTCTCCCTTCATTCCAGAAAGAGGAGGCCACATTTTCCAAAATACAATTCACAAATACTTCTGAGTATAATGGAAAATTGAGGAAAATGTAGGTTGCTGAAAACTCTAGGACTTTCAAAATCTATTGAGATTTTTAATCCAATTTGTCACTTCTAGTGACTATAATTAAAAATAGAGTTGTGAGAAAGGTACCTGAAGTTTAATTCCTCCTGTGAATAGATATTATTTTTCTTAGGGTTATAATTATTTGTATGTATTCTTTTTTCAAGGTCCCAAGTATGCCTGAAGTAATCCCAATAATTTCCCTTTACAGAAAAGTATTGGTTTATTGATTAATTCCAATTAGAGAACATGCCTAAAAAATTCCATAGTATAAGAAATATAGAACAAACTTGGTCTAACTGGAGGTTTTTTTTTTCTTTTTTCCTTTCCTTTTGTTTGTCAGGGTTTTTTTTTTGTTTGTTTGTTTGGTTTTTTTGTTGTTGTTGTTTTGGTTTTTGGGTTTTTTTGCGGTTTTTTTTTGGTTTGGTTTTTTTTTGGGGGGGGGGTTTCTACTTTTATCAAGAGAAAAAGAATATAGAGGATTTCAATTTATGTGTGAGCAGAGAACAGACCATAAAAAAGGTGGGGAAAGAGAGTTTCTCTTTAGTTTAGACTGTCAGATCAGAAACTTATAGGTCACAAGAGCGGAGGATATAAGCTCCAACTGTAAAAACTCTATTGCTCTGACATATTTTTACAAGTTAAATTAACCACTTTGTGAACTAACAGTCATAGAGAGATTGTGAGAAAAAGCAAAATGCCTGTTGTAGGGATCAAAAAACTAGAAGAGGTCATACAGATAAGACCTTTGAGAAATAACAAAAAAAAGACATTTTCCAGACATTTTTGTTTCATGTCATAGTAACTGTGGTATCTGTTGTGATTTGTAAATAGGTTTATTCTTTCTTAGAAGAGTAGTATATTTTTCTTTAATGTAAAGAAAATTCTTCCCAAACCTCAATATTTGTTTACTGTTAGAATTGATATAGGAGACTCATGGGACATTTCCAAAACTACTAACAGTATCAGCCTGTTACTTTTTATTATTTACTTATTGCTTTCTACCTCTTACTTGTTGATTTCTATTTGAAGTATTTATATGATCTCTTTGCAGAAAGGAATGATAGAAAAGAAATCAAATCTAGCCTTCTGTTAGGTTTACTACCCTTTAAATATTTTACCTTTCTACACCCTCTATAACCAGTACTACACAAACACCTGCTTCCACCCTAACATCAGTTAAACACCATTGCCATCATCAACAGGAAGACTGTGGATGCAGATCAATTACAATTGGTTGGATTTATGCCAAAGTCTTGAGAACAGTTAATCCTGTATCAATTTTTATCCATATGAGCATTTCTAATCAACCATGGGAAGTGAATGCATATATCATACCAGATACTTACTTAACTATTGCAGGATCAAGGTTTTAAGCAAAGATACTAAAAAATTTCAGACAGATTTCAGTGCATAAGATGCCACTTTCAATTTTAAATTTTCTCTTTAATTTCTTCCTTTCCCCCTTTTAGCCTCTTTAGTCACCCAAAATTTCTGCTGAACAGTAAAAAGTTCATGGCAAAAAATGATGATGAAGTTTGGTGATGAAGAGGCTCATTTTGCAACATATTTACCAAAATGTATGTAGCATTCTTGCTAAATATTATAATTTTTCATGTTCATACATCATTCATAATAAAAAATCTAGGAAGAATATACCAGTGATGAGTAAGTATGGAAGGATACAAGAACTGAACATGGTTTGTGGGAAATGTAGTCACCTACACAGTGTTCTGAGTGGAGATCCTGATAGTTAGGGTATCTGGAGCATCTTCCTACAAGAGTTGAAGAAAAATGTCATGTAGGGTCTTGCAGTGCGGACTTTCTACTGCATTTTTATCCGACGCCTGTTGGCACTAAGAGAAAGAAATTAATCTTGATGCTAATGGTTTGCATTGATGCCTGTGGAATTTTTAGAGTTTTTGCTTTTTGTAGATTTTAGAAGTAACTGTAGTTAGCTCACACTTTAGCACAGTAGTGCTTACCTGAACCCTTTTCCCTATTTCATATCAAACCTTCTAAATTCCTTTAGTTTGTTTAGACTTTCCTCAAGGAAGGCCTTCATTCTGTTTAAGAAAATTTGCACCCTGGCTTCAACAACAAGATACTCTAATAGTCAAAGCAACCTTCAAAACCCCGAACTTTGGAGAAGCTCCAAGGACTGGACATGCTGTGATAAAGAGGAAGATGAGTAAGGGGGGAGGGTCAGAGCCCCCTGACTCAATTTCCAGAGGGATGTGTCGGGGGGAGGATCTGGTGGGCAGAGAGATCTGGGATTGGACGGACAATACCTTAAATTGTGAAACCCCTGGACACATGGCACGCATCTGTACTCCAGTGGTTTAAGGCCTTCTATTAAAATTACTCTCTACCTTATCTCTACTAATAATTGCCTGGTGAGTCTACTTTTGGCTCCCAACCTAAAGCAACAGCATAGAACTTATCACTGATCTCAAGCCAGACATCCAGTAATAGGACAAATCCACTGGAAATAATAGTTTGGAGACACTATGGAAAAAAATTTCTACCTGTCCTTTCTCTATAATTCGTAAATACCAAGATCAAGCTTTCCAGGCCAAAGCAAGACCTTGTCTGGTTTTGTCTTTTCTTTATCCAGTTTGAGAGGGAATTTCAGGATTGCTTCTTCAGAGGAGATGACATTCCTAGTATCTCCTTAGTATTTAAACACAGTTTGAAATTAAAGATTCCTTTAATATTGGTACCTGTCAGAGATGTGGAGGTATAAGTATAGCCTTCATTACTGTGATTTATGTTCCCTAAATTCTATGCCATTAAAGTAAAAATGTGAGCCAAATACATATGCGTATGTTTATAGATACGCATATGTCTACATGTATTAATATAAAATATATACACATGTAACAATATAAAATAAAAATTTTGAAGTAGACTGTTAATAGTAAATGGTGCAAATATGGAGATCATCTTGTAAAACCATACATGTCAATGATGTATGATTTATACTAGCTGACAGTATTACCCTTGCTGTTTAATAAAAATTGGCCTTATGGCCAGGGTAATTTCAAATTTGTAGTCATTCCAACACTTTGTTCTGTTTAATTTTCAGAGGCTGCTGGGGTTAGACAGATTTCCTCCTCAGCTGTCTTAGGAAAAAGCAGGAAGGAGGATGGAGCTAATTATTTGATATCTTCTTAAACAAAGACAAAAATCTATAATGCATGTATTACATAAAATTAAAAATGGTCTTGTTTTCAATTTATTAAACTATATGGCATACATTTAACAACATTCAAACTGCAAACTGCAGTTGCCTAATCTTATGGTAAGTCACAAGATTAGTTGTTTACTTCTGTTGGGCTTATTACCACCAGTTGACCTAATTATTACTTATACAGTAATACTTAGGCATAAAAAGAAATTGACAAAAGTTGTAGTATTTTTTCCCCCCAGGGTTAAAAGTAGAAGGTAATGGTTTTCTAAAAAAGAATCAAAATAAACTATCTCTAAAGAGTGTAATGTAAATTTAATAGAAATTTCTTACCTCAGATTGAGTGAAGATCTTTCCCTAAAGAGAAGAAAAATGTAGGACTTTCTGAACACAAAAAGGAAAGAGGCTAAAGCTTAAACTCTGCACTTTGATTATTTTTATGACAGATCAATGTTATATACATCCAATGAATCCTACATGCAGAGCTGGGACTATAAAGGAAAATGGAGAATAAGGATTCAGAAAATTATCATAATAATATTACTACAAGAAAAAATAATCATGTCTTTTGTTAAAATTATGGACAGATATATAAAAATAGTGGTTGAGTGAGAGGAAAAGACCTTTTATTCTACCAGTAACATGCTGTCAGTTTTTCAAAATATGTCAGAGATTTGGAATGGTCCAATTTTGAAACTGATTTACTCATATGACCAATTGGGCTGCTGTGATGAAGCCTAGGAGATAAATAGGCAACCAAAATTTTTCTTTTAGGAATATACAGACATTTACATACATCTATAGACATACAGACACCAAATTATTCTGGTTTTACAAGGAAAAATGCCTTTATGGAATTGTCCAGCTTACTTTGCTGGGAAGGAAGAAAATTAGCTACTTAAAACATAGCGATGCCAGGAAAATTTTAAGGGAAGTGGGGTTTTAAAGTTATAGACATTTTCTTCAGGAAAAGACAGATTTAGGAATATTTTTCTGTTCAGAAAGCAAGTTAAAAGTATCTTCTCTTTTTAATCTATTTAATATGTGTCATCCTGATATCATTCTATCTATTTTTTCTAGATTTAAGTTTTGAAGATTTTTCTTCATTTCCTAATACAGTACCTCTCATGTAGCATAATACTCCCATCACACACCTTATCACCTTGACCATAAATTGAGGCCAAATACAAATTCCTTGACTGTAAGCATGAAACAAATCAAACCCAGGAAAATAATGTTGATCCTTTTATGAAGATTGCACTGGCAGATTCAGAATGAATGAGACGTGAGAAATAATATCATTTAACTTTTAAGACCTGTTCTTGCCTCTAGCTATCCAGCGTAAGGAACAGCTTAAACAGCAGCAGCAGATCAAAACCACTGAAACTGGCAAAGCCACAAAGATTAAGGCCGGCAATGAGTTTTATACTCTTTTAACTTCACTGGATTACTTCCAGGAGCATCATACAAAGTCTTTCAGATACTTTTGTCCAAATATATCTATCTCTGAGAACACAGTCCCTCTCTTTTTCTCTTGTTTTGTTGCATGAAAGAGCAGCACCATTAGGGAATGTCCTTGGCAAACAACAGTGTGCAAAACCCTGCCAAAACCTCTAACCCATGCATCTAGGATCTCAGCGATTTACCTGTTCTCAAAACCAGCGGGTCAGAACCCCAGACCTTTAACAGTCTGTGCTTTCTCCATGGCAGCAAGGAACCATGCTTTTTCCTCCCATGTAACTGCTACCATTCATGGTTCAAACTTCAGAAACAGGAGTCAGGCCTGATCACTGCTGTCAAGGTCAGAAATCTCCTGACAGTCAGAAAAAACTGTGTGATTAAGCTTATTAACTTCAAAAGCAAATATTCACATCTTGTTCCATGGGCCGCAGAGGGTGATGATCCTTTGTCACAAATTCACTGTCAGTATTTTGGGCTTAAGATACTAATTTATTTTGACAAGCTCAACTTTCTCTCCACAGTTGTTTCAAGGCAGTGATAAAATATCTGCTTAATTCAATCCTGAAAAGTTCTTTAAAAGTGATTTAATTTTTATATGCTTGATATAAATGCTTGCCAAAATGCTTTTTAGAGCTGAAGATAAGGTGAGTCATGTATGTTTTATGAATGTTGCTACAAATCTAATGAGGGCCACAAACAATGTCACCTGTATTAAGTCAGTTCATACTCTACTTTTGCCAGTTTAGTCATACTATTTCTGTCAATATCTAATAATTTACAGAAAAGTGAGTCTCCAGAGTACACCTATGCAATTAGAAAGGCGTGATGATGTGTTTGCAAGATCCTGCATGCCATGACGTCCCCTTGAGTACAGAAGCCTCTCAAGGTAATTACTTGAGTGTGAGAAATTCCTTGCTGCAACAGATTCTTGGTTTTGAAATCTTAGCTAAGTGATATAAAGGGTTGATTGTACATATATAATCCTTTAGACATAAACCATTGACCAAGCCTGGGACTAGGAGTGGATCCAGTGGCACCTAAATTACTCCTTGAGAAGGAGTTTAGAAAGCAAGGGGGTCTTTTCTGTGTCTCATAACTCAATGGGAGAGTGTCCCTGACAGTCTGTCTGACCCTGTCTTCTACTCAGTAAATAATCAAGTGTATCTTGCCTCTTGCCATCAAATCTTTTTAAACCAATGTTTTATTTACCATTGAACTTTATTATATTGAAAAATATCTTGTTGCTTCTCTCTTACAGGTGAAGTGCATGACTCCATCCATGACAAGGAAAACACAGAGATCTGTCAAGGGAACCTTATCATTTATGTCGATTTATAAGATAAGTGTTAATGCTTTACTAATATATGAATTTTTATTCTCGATAACATTATTTAATTATCCTAGTGCTAGCTATACAGTCCAGCAAAACCATGATCTCTTACAGAAGAACTGCTAAGGAATTACCATTCCCTTCACTAAATTATGCTTCCTTTGATAGATCTAGCTTTTCAAATATTAGCTCCAGCAAGTTTCCTCTTCTTATCATTGGAGAGCTTAACATAAGAAACAGCTCTTTTTTATCTGTAGAATTGTTATAGTGATAGATTATTCTACCTTCATTTTTTTTACAGGTTAAATGTAAAGGATTGGTCCTTTTCCAAACTGAATCTTCCATCAGAGAAATTTTTATTTATTTATTTATTTTAATTCCACCAGCCTCCTACTGCCCAACCCCCTAAGTTAAGTTTGAATTTGCTTATTCGCACAGTTGTTAAATTACTATCCTTTTTCCATGTAGAAATGACAAGAAGAATTTTCCTGTGGAAGTTTCATGTTTTAGAAGAAAGAACCCGTCCTGACAGTTTCTACACAAACAGATCTAAGAATTAAGACTATGAGAATTTCATACTCAGGAGGATTTTAGGGTTTGCATCCATATGGTAAAATCTCTCCCATGATGTCCTCTAGTTCCTACATTGTTTACCTGAGATGAGCAACACCTGATGCAGGTGATTTGATATACAGCAATTCCTCAACTACCTTCCCATCTTTCTGCCAAGAGTGCATACTATTGCTAATTTTCTCATAATTTGCTGCAGCAAAAGCTGGTAAAAAAGATTATTTTATTAAAATCATATCAAGCAAAAATTCTTTGCGTTGTCACATTGAGCAAGATGCAGGCTACATACATAGGTATGACGTAATTTGTGCTTTTTGCAAATCTCTTTCCACTGCTTTTCTTCAAATTTCAACATTCCACAAATGTATTATCTGTATTAGCACCAGTGTACATAACATAATAAATGCCTCTGTTGCTGCATTAATTTCCACCTACTTGTTAGAAAAATTCCCCCGCTGAGATGTGGAGAGTTCTTTTAAACAAAGATCCAGATAAACCCTGTCAGAATTAGACATACAATGCTGACACAACACTATATTTTAATATAGAACATCCAAGGAATTTTTAGTACTCATTTTCACAACTTTCCATGGGGTGGGAGTTTTACAATTGGATCTCGTTTTAAGTCTTATGAAATAAAAAAAAAAAAGTTGACAAAAACACCTGAACAAAACATCAACAAAATCAACAAATATGCATTAAAAGGCATGTGTATCGAGCTTCAGCCAGATAGATTTCTTGGATAAAGTTCAGAGGGGACTCATACAGTTTTCATTGGATATCAATAAAGATAGATTACTGCATTTTCCTGCAGATAATTTTAAGTGTCTACAAATGCCAAGTTTCTAGCTTATTATGTACACTGAAATCAATATAAGAGACAGAAAGAAAGACTTCTAATAGGATAGATGGTTTGTTATTTCATCTCTGGTCTGCAAATTCATGATTTTAGAGAAGCCATATTTAATTTGCAACAATAATACACTCAATAGCCATTCGTGTTCTTTAATCCAATAAACTACAGAAGAATTAAGAGAAAAGTTCTTATTATAGTCTGTAAACCTTTACTGTCTTGGACACAATATTTACATTGTGTACTATCTCAAATTTAGTCCAGTGTATATCTCAAATATGTTCTGCAAGATATTCTGCTTTTTAAGGCTCTTCTTATTGCTATATGTTCAAGAAATTATTCTTTACTAAATTACCAGGTGAATCAAAAAAAGAGGCACAAAGGATTGTACAAAATCCTTTAGAAATACTGCAGCAGCCATGCATGTTTGACAGACTGAATGCTGAGCACAGAATTTTCCTAAGTCCTGTGAGATCAGATAAGAAAAGCACTCCTTTTTCTCTTTAATTACAAGAAGCTAGAAAATAGAGCACCAACACAACTCAGATCTTACATTATTTCCCAATTACTATCACACTGAATTATCACAACAGAAAAAAACATATATATCTAAATAGTAAAAGACTAAGTGTTGAGGGATTATGTCAGACAAGGTGCTACCACATTATTTCATCCACTCCACAGAGGAAGAAGGAAAAAGACAAAGGCATCTTTTCATGTTAGCGAAACTACTGAATTCTATTTGCAAGTATTTCTGTAAAGCACATTGGAAGGATAGAATAATAAAAGCATTTTAACATAGCTACTGATGAGGTCTCTGCTTCTTCAGTAGAAAGGGAACTTTCTAGAAACAGGAGATATAAAGATGATCCTTTAGTTTTTTCTTTTTTTTTTTTCTTTTAACCATAACTCTCTAATTCAGTTATCCCAGAAGAATTCTGCAAGGTGTATTTGAACTAAAATAAACATTTGCTAAAACTTATATGAACGCAAAAAAGCACAATAAAATATTATCATATGGAACATAGGCAATAGGATTTATTGCCTAATGTGGACTGTCATCAACTTTCCCCTGACCTGAATAATATGAAGCTGGGCTAATGACTAAACCTAGAAAACATGCAGCATCTATAGTAGTACATTAAGCAGCAATGGTAATATTGTCATGCACTGGAATTACACCACTGAAGCCATTACACTGTTCAAATAGCTCCTGGCATGCCTTTGTCCATATCCAATGGCAGTCTGCTAAGCAATCGCTGGAATAGCTAGCCAGTAACTGTGGGCCAGAGACCATTAGCAATAGAAAATTTTATATGGCTACTGGAGAGAGCTGTATGGAGAGCTCCTGTTCTCTGTGTGTCTGCAAAGAATCCGTTTTGGTGAGGGAGGCTTGTGAACTTTATGTCAGCAATAGCCATGCCAGACTTAGTTTGGCTCCTGCAGAGTCACTGCTTTACTTTACCCACATTTGGATGAAGTGACTCGTTAAAGCAAGACTGTGGCCTTCCCAGCATGCAGTCTCAGCTGATATCTAGCACTGTACCAGAATGCCATCTGGGAAGTGCCATGACACTACTTCTGCTCTAATGGGCACAAAAGATCCAGTGTGAAAGAGTGATTCCATGAAAACTGGCCTGGCTAGACGACTCAGAGAGTCCACTTGGGCTGAGTCCGTGTTGGAATGCACTGCCTCAGTGGGCTTAGATCCAGGACCTTAAGGTGTTCAAGGGACCGTCTTTATGTGATATCAGTTTCCTCCCAGCTGCACTTCCTTACTGAACATCTGTGTGGCCTGAAAACTTTAGAAGTAGTACAGCTGCCCACACATGGCTCTGCACCTCCATTAACCTGGGGGGCGGCGGGGGCTGACCTCCTTCTGGGTGACTGACTGCATCATTAAACCACTGAATGTGTTTTCTAACTTAATAATTCAGATATATGAATATATGGGAAAAACAACAGAACAAAACCCTTGCTCTTTGTACCCCTGCTTCCATAGTTTAAGGAAGTTTGAAGTAACATGATGAAAATGTGGTAGTAATCTGGCTATCATGCAGTTGCCTAATCAAACAGATCAGGAGTAATGGTGAGTAGACTGCTTTTCTCTTCACCTCACCCAAGAAGTCCAAAGCAGATTTAGAAAGAGTTTAAGAAATAACTAATATTATAACACATAGTGTTTGTAATTTCCATGGGGTAACCTTTGATGAAAACATTAATGCATTATTTTATAGGTTCATCAGAGAAAGTCATGGCACAAAGTGTCTTAGAATGCCTTCTATGTAACAAATGCAATTTCTTTCTTTAGTGTTAAGAAGAAATTAAATTAATGGATGTTATGACCTCATTCAGATCACCAGCAGACACAGAGCTACTAAAATGTCTGAAAAAGTGCATTTTTCTAGCTAGAGAATTACAGTGTCTAAATTTAGTTAGGAATTTAAGAGATGGTTGTAGTTAATGGAGAAATCTATATGCCCTGAGTATGTATTCAGAGGTCCTTAATATAGTGCCTGGCTGTTTATATGGTGATTCAATCACAGAAATGCAAAGGAAAAGAAGTAGCCATGTGGATGTGTGAAATAAATGAAAAATTGTCCCTCATCAACATACGCATAAAGTTAACCTTATTTCAGTTTTTTTGGTAGGCACTGTCTGCACTTTTTCCTAATTATTTGTTACTAAAATAGACAGCAATAATTTGCAATTGTTCATAAATTTGGTCTGGCAACTTGTACAAGTTGCCACTTGTACAAAATAATAATATTGGCCCTAGCAGGAGGTCTGTCTTATCTTCATAGAGTTTTTCAGTAAACAAAGCCAAAGGAATTGCCTTTAGGTAGTGACTTCTTTTTTTTCTTTTTTTTTTTTTTTTTTATTCACTCCCTGTCATATTAATATAACATTTTCCAGGAAAAAAAAAATACAGTAAAGACAGTACTGTTACTAGCCTCTATATATGCACAGCAAGACATTTTTGAATATTTACGCATTTTTTAATTTAAAATTAGGCTCAGTATAGTTGCCTTGCTAGCTACATGAAACTGGGATGCCGGTAAACTTCAGTAGACTGTTCAGATGATCTATGCGCCCTTTTCTCTGCCCTCAAAAAGGATTTATGTAGAACTGTGCATGTTTGATGTATCTCTTTGCTGGAATTAGGGTGATGCACATGAAGTTTCCAGCTGTAGAAGATGGAAGAAGACATGTGGAGATACTAAGAAATGTTAGCAACCATTGGAGGAAGGAAAAGAGCTTATACAGGCTCATTAATCATATCCACTCAACTATTTTGTCAACATTCCTTCTGTACATAGAAAACCAGCTCTGAGTTTGTTATCACTCTGGATTAAGTACTGCTGTTTGGGCTTTGTTGTTATTGAGTGTCTGTATTTTGAAAAAGAAAGCAGACAAAAAAAATTTTTCAAAAATTCTTATTGATTGAAGAAAAAAAAAATCCTTTTCCAGTCCTATTATATGCATAGAGCCAATATTATTAATATCAATTTCACAATTCCTTTCATGTCTTTACCAGAGGTTTTCTGAACTTCTTGTCTATATTTCAAATGTCTAAGTGAAAGGAAATATTTTCGGTCATAAGTCTGTTTGGCCATAAGAAGTGTATTTGAAAGACTTTGCCAACCTGAGTTCATCAGGTTATTTCACTTAATAATTCCAGCTCTTTGTGATGTTGTTTTTTGGTGTTTGTTTTGTGGAGGCTTTTTTACATTTCAGATGAAAATATCTTAATGTAAATCAGGTATCTTACAATGGTTTTATTTTGGAATGAAAGTTTGACATGACACAGAAATGCAGTTTTCTGTGGCGTATTCTGTGGTATATGGATTGTGAAAGAGTTAGCCAAAGAGGTGGGTCCTTAAAAGTTCCTTATATTTCAACTCAATGAATTTGGACAAGCTCCTTTGTACCATAATAGGGCTTTGCATGTGGAAGAGATCATGAGAAATTTGAACAAGATTTTATTCTTAGGTATATAAACTTGAACAAATTCTTGACAATGACAGGCCTATCAAAGGACTACAGGCTCCAGCTGGGCAGCATATCCCAGCCAGCCCCACAGCAGACTGATCCTTAGGCAGTTTCCTTGGATGCCAACACAAGCAATATTAGAGCCAGTGCTTTCCATGGTGCAGCCAGCCAAGCATCCAGATGCTGTTGCAAGAAAAATGTATATCATAAGAGAGCACCTGGATTTTGCAGCTGTAATGTTCAATGTTTAAGTTGCAGTTAAACCTTCTTAAACATCTGAGAATAAGAAAGACAAAAGAGGTTCATTTGGAGCAGTAGCAGAAAGTAAATGTAGAATGTAAGTACCAAGAATATGCCTTGTGGCAAAACCTTTATAGTGTGATCTTTCTGTCCTCATCTCTCATTTCTTTGCATATTCCATCCACCCAAGAAATAGCTTCTCTTTTGTTATTGACAAGTCATATCTAATTGAGGGGAATTAGTTCCTTGGAGTACCTGTCAACAGAATAGAAACCCCAAAGAGCCCAGCTATAGTGACAAAACTGTACTTTCCAGATGAGGACCAATTTCACAACAAGTAAAGACTTCAGTGCTGCAGATTGAAAAGCACCACGCGTGTGTGTGTCTGCTGGAAAACTGAAGTGAAATTCTTCAGTATAGCAATTTAACTTGTTAGAATTTCAACTGTGGGAAAACAGAGATCCTTAAAAGTATAATATTAAAAAAAAAATACTCTTTTTAAGATCTTCTGCAATTGAATATTCTTTTGGTTTCTCCATAAAATATTGTGCATTTCCTGCAAATGTAGCTCCTTATCATAAGGTTTCAGTGCAAAAGTTTTTTATGGATTTAGATCTTATTAAAATAATTTTAAAATTGTCATATGGATCCAAAGGTGAAACTATTAGAAGATGCCATCTTTCCTCTCATCCTTCCAGTTCTGAAATATAAATATTGTGAAAGAAAAGAACAATTATATAATATGCCATAGAACTTTCTCAGGAACAGCTCCTAGAAAAATTACATCAGTGCAATGTGTGCTGGAAGATGGATAAGTGAATGTTCTTTGAATAATATCCTGTGACATTCTAACCTACATTTTCCCTTATTTTCACAAAGTCCCAGGATATTGAACAGATATTAGAGATAGAAGAATTTGTGGTGACGTGACTGGGATTATTGAAATACACTTTTACATTTGTGATCTAGTGCAACTGACATTTGTTAATTGAAGGTGTCAGGCACAAAGGAAGTTCCTGGATTTTCTGATAACTGCCTTATCCCATAAATGTATTAATTGGGTTATTCTGTTAAATCAAGATTCTTCAATGACATATGTATGTATTGTGCAATAAAACAGAAATGTTTAAGTGTATTACTTGCTTAATGTGTTTTTGTATAAACAGAAAATTTAAAATATCTCTCTAAAATGATGGAAATTTTTGTCATCTCACTTAAGGATAAAAACTAAAAATACAAATTTTATGAGCAAAGGGATTCCCATGAAAATTTGGTTTTGGAATAGCATAAAGAGAAATTTTTGGCTTGTTTCCTGCTCAAAATTCCTGCCAGTTTTACTGGTGGCAAGTGAAATTGCTGAAAGCCTCGCTGGCACAAAAAAAAGTACTTCTGCTCCTTAACAGCTCACTACTACTGTGTAATTAATTTTTACTTTTATGACCAAAAAAAAGGAGCAAAAGGAGCCAATACGTCAAAATTGGAGGCAAAACCTGTCAATTTTGTTAATATTTCCCATTGAAAAGTATTGCAACAGAAATTTTCCAAGCAGTTTTAGTCCTGGCATAATAAATATTGGTCAAACACTTCTGATTTTACATTAATTCAATCAGCTTAGTATACATCATAGCATCTAAATTGTACTCTTTCATATCTCAGACTTTGTTTTATATAAAAGATGAAGTAATATAATAAATAATACAGTGTCCAGTATACACGGATTTCAAGATTCTTGACAAACATGATTAGACCGAGCTTCATAACTTTCTGTTTACTGGACAAACATAATTTCCATTTTACACATATGGAAATAAATTCACGTGGATTGTTCAACTCAGCAAGATCACACACAAATTCTGTAGAAGGTGATCCATTAACCTAAGCTTTCCTCATTTTTGGTCTCCCATGTTATCAAGTACAAAGTTGTTCCTCTTCGTTTTGAAATGGTTTAGATTGTATATAATAACTTCTTGTAGGACAAGTAATATATATATTTTGAATATATATATATATATATATATATATATAATATAAAAACTTTTTGTAGGACAAGTATATAAGGGTGCAACTGCGAGCAACATGACAGAGTCCCTGTTGTCATCCCATAAAAACTATATAATTTGATAAACAAATGTTATGAGCAATTGTGTTTTCTATGTGATTTGACATCTATTTTTATTTGGCTTGGACACATTTATTCCTAATAAGTTGTTCTGTATGGTCTAATGCTCCTACTTAGGACTTATTTATTCATGCCTATGTAGATTTTTTTCCCCAATAATTTAATATTTAAATATAATTTATCATTCTGGAAAAATGGTTGTTTGATACAGACACATGGAGTTGACTGGAGAACCCTGGAAACTGTGAATGCTGAAAACTAACATTGCCTCAGAGTGTTTAATGTCTTTCAATTTAATTCTGATCACCAAATTCATCAGTTTCTTGATTGATTTCATATTAACTTAGTACCCTGTAGAGCTCTGATTCCAAGACAAAGCAAAATTAAAGTTACAAAACTGTTTGTAGGTATTTTCTGAACTGCAAGAGCAAGGAGAGATAGCACTTCAGAAGAGCAGGCAGTGATTAAGAATCTGAAAAGACAACCAAGAAGCAGATGAAAAATACGGCTTTCAAGTGACTTCCCGCCTCTCAAGATCACTAGTCTTTTCATTGGCTCATATGGAAAACAAGCCAATAATGATTACCAGCTACAAGTTGAGGGGTTTCATTTCTTTTTGCCACTTTTTGCTCATATTAGCTGGTTAGTTATTGGCTGGTTAGTGCTCTGGGATTACTATTGCAGAGACCCTACAGAATAGTTCAGCAAGAATCTACAAATGTGCAAATGTGAAAGAAGAACAACTTTTTTTTCTTTTTTCTTTTTTTCTTTTTTCTTTTTCCTTTTTTTTTTCCCCCAAAGTGAAAAATGTAAATAGTTTGGCTTTGAAGGCATTTCAAGATGTTCCTCCAGAGCAACGGAGAAGGAAATACAAAGGAAAAAAATGAATTGCAAAATTAGAGCAGAGGAGCTTCTTGTCTGGTTTCGTCACTGTGTGTACTGTGTTGGATTTGGGAGATATTGACAGATCTTTTTTTTTTTTTTTTTTGCTTAGAGTTTTTACAGCTTATACAGACTGTATGTATGATGCCTGAGACAGGGGTTTCTTAGCTGTTGCAGTGATTCTACAAGTCATAGAACTATGTTCTGCACCCATACTTTTCAAAAATCTCTTACAATTGATAGTCTTCTTTCTCAAGATAGATATCTTTCATTTGTGTTTTGTAGCATGAGGCAAAATTGGGTCCTGTATGCTGCTGAAAGCTCAGCAAGGTTGCTTACCACTGTGACTGATGTTGCTTACTTCACAAACTCAGTTTAAATACAGTGGGTTGACTGCACAGGGATTTTACTTTGCAGCTGCATCATCAACCATCATTACAACTTTGTCATTGCAGTTTTTCACACTCCTGGTTTAGAACAAAGAACAGCCTGTGTTTAAATATAACTTTTTAAACTCTCGGGAAGCCCTGAGAATATTAATCACCACAGCAACTAGTACCTGTTCTGCTCCTACAAGCTTTGCAAATGCTACAGCAGAAATAGAGCACAGTTAAAGATGATGGTTTTGAAAATCCATTACTAAGAGCATTTAGGCACTCTTCTAGCAAGACACATTCACTTAAAAGGTAGACAAACACCTGTCAAAGCTACACGATCTTCAGGACCTTCATGTATTACAAGCAAGGTAATTCATGCTTACTGCATATTACCATTGCTTACCCATTTTTCATCTACTATTTTTTATCTAGCCTATACCCAAATGGTTGGGTGAAAGCTTTACTCAAGATTTAGGACAATCTTGTGACTGGACTGAAGGTTAACTGTGATACTCCTCAGTGAATGATGGTTTTGTATGTGATCATTACAAAGCTCAGAGTACTGGCTTGCTTTTCCAGAGAGGGTGAAACTCTACTTTCACACCTAAATTTAACCAGCACACTTGGAGCTTTGTCTTTCCTATTAAAGTATGTTGTGATGCCATAAGACTAAGTAGATGAATGGTAAAGATTCATCTCTTAATCAACTAAAACAGCAGGTGACTTTTGCTGTCAGGTCAAATTCAAGCTGTATACAAGGAAAATCAGAGAAAAAAGATGTTAAATCTTCAAACCCAGTATAAACTATTTCTGTAAAAACAACGCAGAAATACTGCTAAAGAGACTCTTCTACACGTTTGTGCTGATTTTCCTGTCCATCCAAGCAAATATCATGCCTAGAAAATCACAAGTTTCTTAGTTTGCTTACAGATGGATATTCAAATTCATACAGTTATTACCAAACTACATGTAGCACTACTGCACTCATTCAAAAAAAATTTCGGCAGAATATGCTGAATCAGAAAGGACCCACAAAGGAGTGGTACAACGCTTAATTTATTTTATATTTCATTTAATATTTATTTTATTTAATATTTTAT